>JAODPA010043413.1:0-11881 GCA_025585075.1 Nepenthes mirabilis | reverse complement strand
TTCATGGACTCTATGGGCTTCTTCCGCTCAACATTTTGGGGCTTGTAGTTCATCACCTCACCTTCCATTCAAACAGGATATCATGCAAAAGAGTTGATATTGTTGCGAAGACATCCCTAAAAGAAGTTATTCAGCTGCACTTTCTAGTGCTTCTACTATTATTATGACTTTGATGTCTTCTGTAGGTATGTCTTGTTAGAATTTGGACCGCTTATTTAAATCGCGAGAAAATAATTATTTATATATAACAAACAAATAATGATTAAAAAATAATGAAAAATACATGATTTTACGTGAAGAACTCTCTTTAGAATAAAATAAAAAAATCACGGGACGAAACTTTCCAATTTTGTCCACTATACAATAGTTTAGTTACACAAACAATCAAACACAAGGGTACCACACTTTATCACAAACAAGCACGAACAGTAGAAAATATAAGATGAAAGAGAAGAAATACGATCAATAAAACGTTTTTATTTTCTTTAAGAACGACGTATTCAAAATTGGTAGATATTGAAAATACGATTCGAAACTTATTTGAATACTTGAATATTCCTATTCTCCATTTTCTCTCTTTTTTTTCTTTTTTTTCTCTTAAAACTGGTACTCTAGATCTCAAATTTGCAAGTGGTTCACCCTAAAAATGTGTTAGTGTATTTTTATATTGTAAGCTAGCGCTCAAACGCCCGTCGAGCGCATATCGGGTGTGGGCGTGGGTGCCACTAGGATTAGGCTTCGGACGCGCTTCGAGCGCCAGCCTATTGCTTTCGGCGCTTCGGATGTCCCATGGGCATGCCTTGAGCGCACGCCTACTAGAATCGACCCTCATGCACGCATTAGGCACCTGTCACGAGCTGGTCTACAATTTTTTGCCAAATCAATATAATGCATGGGCATCCTCTTCCAAATTATTAAATAACAAGTCAAATGAGTATGAGACTTACA
Source organism: Nepenthes mirabilis (assembly GCA_025585075.1). Taxonomy (NCBI): domain Eukaryota; kingdom Viridiplantae; phylum Streptophyta; class Magnoliopsida; order Caryophyllales; family Nepenthaceae; genus Nepenthes; species Nepenthes mirabilis. The sequence continues at coordinate 10,933 of JAODPA010043413.1, read as the reverse complement.
CGGAAATGGCCCACAACCTGACATGTCTTTTAGTATGGCCAACGAATATGATCACCGTAATTGAAAGATGGATCAACAAACATAGCATGTCATTGGAGTGCGATGTTCTTCTCTAACAAAAACAACGAGTTTAATGTGTTTATTGCGATCCCATGTCATGGGAGTGTGACGTTCTTCTCTAACAAAAACAGCAAGGAGTTTAATGTGTTTAGTGCAATCGTGCATCATGGAGTTAGCGGTTAGGAAAATAGGGCTAAGTTGTGGGGATATAGCTGGAAAAGGATCATGGGAAAGGAAGATATTAACATCACCCAAAATAAAATAGATATAATATTTTACAAAGTGGTCACATTTCTCCTTCTTCACTCCATTGTACCTTATAAATACTATGCACATTTTGCAGGTTGATGAGCTTGCTTGAGGCGAGGCAAAGTCAGGAGCTGCAAAGTTGAAGGCAGTGCCGGAGAGACTGATGGAGGAGGTGCATGTTAGGCTTTCAGTTTACTCTCTTATAGGTAACTCAACAATTAAAAAATTATCGAAAGTTTGTATGAGGCACGTGTGAGGATTGGAGTTTTCAAGGCGCTCGAGCGCAGTTTGGAGAATAAAAACGCGGCTCATGCGTTTTAGGGTTAAGTTTTTTAAAATCTTTCTCCACATGTGTGTTGCAAACAAAGAAAGGAGAGAAGAAGAGAGAAGAGGAAGAGATTCGACATCTGGTCGAGATCCGATTTGAGTTTTATTTTTTTTCAAGGTCGGATATATCGTTCTGGAGGTGCTTCTAAAAATATATTTTCATTTGATTACTCTTTTTCTTATTATATTTCTCTTATAGATTGTTGGATGTGTTGAGAGGGAGTTATATTCAACAATTCTTCACTCGGGTTCGGAGTGAAGGGATTTCGGGAGGAGGTTATTGTAACTAGCACTATTTATAATGGATTTGTTCGAAATTTATTTTGTAATTTTTTCCTTGGTCAAGAATGATTTTTCACGTTAAAAATTATTGTGTAATATTTATTTCTTGTGTTCACAAACTTAGTGGCTGATGGTTGATGGGAGGTTCTGATTTATTCCGCTGCGTCAGATCGGATGTATTCGGGTGTCGAATCCTAACAGTGCATACTTTGAGGGAAGAGATGTTGACGATGTAGGTAGAGATGTGAACTATGAGGGAGAAGGCATAGAGTTGAAATCACTTCCTATGTTGCTTGATTCAGTGTTGTCATGGCCGTGGCTACTGCCCAGATATGTGAGGCCACAAGCACTACCCTCATATTTTGAGCACGGACAACTCTCTTAGAGCATGAGTTGTAGACAATGTAGGATGTGGTGCAAACGTCGGAGGAAGAGGGGAGGCATTGAAATCACTTCGTACACTGCTCAGCTTGGTGCTATTGTGGTTGCGATTATTGCCTAGATAGATGAGGCTACAATGATGCCCTCAAATTTCAAGCACAGGCATTGTCTTAGAGGATGAGTTGCACAACAAGTTCAAGTTTGTTTGTGAGGCTAAATGTAAAAAATTGAATTCACATGATAATATATTACTTGTTTTAGAATTTTGTTCTTCTTAGATTTTATTAAGAAAATACCAATTGTCATAGAGATATCTAATCATTGCTATAAGATATATCTTCTCTCCTTCCTTAGGTGATGTGAAATCTTTGACATCAATTCCCACACTTCGTTTGGTTTAGGGAACAACATCATCATTGTGTGTGGTATGGCTCAAGACCTACACCCAATAGTCTTGTTCATTTTGGGCTTTCCCAAGAAAAAAATATATCTATTCTTATTTCTTAAGTGACGTGAAATCTCAAATACGAATTTTCACACTCTATCCTATTTAAGAAAATGACATTGTCATCTTGTGTGGCATGGCTTAAGAGTTGCCTGACTCAAGTCTGTGTATTTTTTATTATAATTATCTATAATACTAATATGTATTGATTTGAATCCACATAATTATATATTGTCAATTTTGGGTTGTACATATAGGCATGCAACTACACGATTTTATTTTTTCTTTTGAGCTTTCTCAGAAAAATATTTGTTATCATGTAAATATTTTATCCTTACTATAAGGTACATCTCATTTTCTTTTCAAGCGATGGGAGATCTCAAATACTAACTTCTACACTTCACCTTCGCTTTAGGAATGATATCATTGTCACGTATGGTTTGACTCAAGACTAGCCTGCTTACATCTTCACATTTTCAGCAAGGATTATCTTGATACCATTATGTAGCAATTTAACTTAACATGATAACATACTGTTCATTTTGAACCGCAGGTGTGGCCCTTCACCCATACAAACTTATTCTCACTTGGCTTTTTTAGGAAAAGATATATTGTTAAAGAAACGTTTAAATCATACTATAAAACACATCTCTTCTTTTTATTCTGACGATTTGTAATCTCAAACACTAATTTTCACAGTAATTGAGTTATTGATCTACAAAGGTCCCTAGAGTAGGGGAGAGGTGAGGCCATGCTGACCAAGGTTGCTTATTTGGGCAAGGTATCCTCCTATGTGTCTAAGTCGACTATTTGCAAGATGAGGTGGTCTCATGATCTAACTCGATTTCCAATAAAATAACTACAGGCGGATTGGACTACAACGCTAACTCCCAAAAGTTAGATATCAATACAATTTCACAATGATATTAAACCAACATTAATAAACCCTTCAACCATATAAGGCAAACCATAAATATTCGATACATTAAATTCCTAAACTTAGCAAAAAAGCACTAGAAATAAACATTTTATACCATAATTAAATGCTTAATATAAAAACAAAGTATAATAAACTTCTCAAAAGTCCTCGACTTCCACTCTACTTAGCTAGGAGCTCTCCTAAGCGAACTATCATGTACTTGCACTAATTTAGAATGAAAAATCTATATAAAATAGGTCAAATACCCAGTAAATAAGTTACATCTATGTAACAAATAGCAAAATCCATAAACTAAAAAATTTCAAGCAACAAAGATAATATAATATGATAAATAGAAATCATAATATTAGTTATTGGGATATACAACTCAAACTCAAATCTTAACATAAATAGAGGGTAGTATGATCTCAACAGATTATCTGTCAATTGGAATCCAACAAATCTAAGATTATCATCGACATGAATTCTATTAAATTATGATAAGATAGAGATCTCAACTTAACTCATTACAACATCAAAATATAAATAAATTTTTATTGGATCTTATTCTACTACTATTAACTAAAAAATGATATATTTGCACCCGTATTAGCTAGATGAGTCACATAAGGTCTCTGACATTTGCCCATTGACGTGAAATTGCCTCAACTCTTAAGTGCCTTTACCCAATAATTTAGTAGCCAAGAAAATCCCTAACACATGGCATTACACATGTCCAAGCCTAGTGCCCTCACCATATCCCCGATATTATTACAATAATCACATATTTATAAAAATTTCTTCATAAAGTTAACAGAATTGGACCATCAAATATAAAATCAAAATTAAAAAAATTAAAAATTACTGTAAGGTTTGTTGGGTTCTATATTTTCTAAAATCTTGGCATTTTTATAAGATCTTCTTAACTTATCAATTAGATTTAAACAATAATAATAATCGAATCAAGTGTGAATTAAGAAATAAGTGACCATGCAAGGATTAGTTTAATGAGAAATTTAATCACAATCTACTTAGCCATTTTCACATTTTGTAACAAAATTATGATTTTTCTCTCTGACTATTCTACTTAACCTAAATTCCATCTATTCTTAAATTCATATCCTAAATGTATTACTTAATATTCCAAACACTAAAATATACCACCCTCCTCACTCGACTTGATTACTCCAAGTGATGTCTTGCGCTAGTTTTCTAGGTCACCATAAAATTTTCACTTGACATTAATACACACAATTAATTAGTGTCTCCTTTCGTTTAACTTTTACTAAAAATCTCATTATTAATCACTTAAAAGCCACCTCATCCTACGGTCACTATTATGATAAAATAATCAGCCTTATGAAATTATAATCATAATATTTACCAGTGTCTTTAAACACCACTTAATTCACCATTTAATTTATTATCTTTTATTGCATAAACTATCAATATAACTCATCTTGGATTCCCCTAGTCCACACGGCCAATAGTAAAACTGACTTTATCATTTTTTTAAGAGTATAGGCTATCATATTTTTAAGGTTTAATAACCATCACTTAAACCCCTAATCAACAACTAGTATTAATTGTGCTCAATCATCCCTCAATTCTAAAAAAAAAACATATCATGACCAAACAGCTAGCCCTAAGTTCAAGTTCAATACATCATTTTCATAGATCTAGGGATACTTTATACAATCATAAGCATAAAAGTTTCAGTAACTAAGCATATAGTACAAATCTTACATAATAAAAAAATTACATTTAAAACATCTTTTTTACCCCTAAACGTCACACGACCATGGGTGTTTTTGTTATTTATCTGATTAATCACGATAAAACAAGTTTACAAAGTAATCTCTATATTTTTAGATTTGTGTCAGAATGATTATTTTACTCCTCATCTCAGTGCATGGCTTTTCATTATATTTCTTTTCTCTAAATATGATAGTTCACTTGCTTTAAAGGTCCAAATCTAGAAACAATAAATCTACAATTAAGTTGCGTGATAATTAGCAATTTGACATAATAAAAGCTATTTTTCTTATTTCATAATATAACTTGAGTTATAACTCTAAAGTGCCATAAATATGAGATAACATATAGATTTACTTATACTTTGTATGACGATTTAAACGCAAGTCACTAAACCCAATTCAGACCAACCACGAGAAAATTTAAAATTTTAATCATCCTCATAAATGCATTATTTTCCATGATACATCAAAACAATGATTTATGGAATTTACATAACATAATAAATTTCTTCAAGATAAAAAATATATACAATATTATTATCTTGAGAAGGCAATCCCAATAATATATCCAAATAAAATCTCGATTAATAAAACTGACTCTAGAACTTCTCCTCACAAGCCTCTATCTCGAATATCTTCTCTATCCTGAGATTCTGTAACAAAAGTAGGATCCTTCAACTCGCACTATACAATCAACTAAATTTGGAGTCAATAAAATGTAAGAGTGAGTTAAATATCAAATAAGTGATAACAAATCCAAAATAACAAGAAAAGATAATAAATACTTCATATATACAATATGTAATGTATGCCAAGAGTCATAAACAATGATATAATATCCAATAGATAAATATATGCAAGAAAGTATATTTTATCGCATCTAATTTGTAAACTTTCCTTGATTCCACTCTCTTAATATTACAATTAACTCCACTTAACTCTACAAATAATTGTTAGGTATTCTATGCTTCCTTATTCTCAATGCACCTTTAAATATTTCTAAGCTTAATTAAGCTAGCCACACTTAACATTCACATACTATACCTAGCCGGCCAAGCCCATCATTTTTTGTAACCCAGCTCTTAATCAGCTTATTTAATGTATGTAGAAATCTAGTGTTATCGAATTCACTAATGCATTCCAAGACTTCTCCTCTAAGAAGCCGGGCACTAGGTTAGAAATGAAGGTTTTCTTTTTCACACATTTAATGATTTTATTCATCAGACTAACTCAATTAAATTATTTGAAGAATTATAATTTTATCATTTTACTGTTGCTTATTTCTACCAATTTTGCCATTGATCATCTCTTACTTCTAACATTAATTTAGAGTTCCTACTAAATAAATTTTTAGCATTATATGTGACCAAAATATTTACCTTTCTAAGGGTTAAACATTACTTATTTTACATTTAAAATATTTGATTCAGTATTTTCTAAATCTATATAATCGTAAATAACACATATAGCATTCATAATTTATTACTATAAATTATCTCAAGCTACTAATTATAAATTTTATAAAATTAATTCTACCAACAAATCATTGAAATATCCTGGGTACTTAGGTAGCCTCTGCAGGAGTAGACAAGAAGAGCACACATTTAGAAGTAGAGGTCACATACCAAAACCAGCTACAGGAGTTTGTTTAATCTGGAAGAGTACCAGGCAGACATGGCCGGGAAAAGGGATGTAGGCTTCCAAGACTAGCCTTCGTTCGACAGCTCGATCTTGGGTTTCGGATTGACTAGCTTCACCGCACAAATGTTGAGGCCTTGAAACACATCCCCACTTACTTCTTTCTCTTTTCTTGATCTATTTATGTTGTCTCGATCAACGTGCTCGTAAATCACTAGCTATATTATGGACGCTTGGTCTTGCACTTGCGACTTGGTGACAGTGTAGATCGTGCTTTGAAACACTGGATGGATTAGTAAACAAGATTTCGGCATTCTTATTTTTCATGTTGTCACTCCTTACTGCATAGCTTGCACAAATGTCTCATCATAAGGGTGGTTGTCTTGGTTCTATTGGCTTCCCATTAGATGCTTGAGAGGCCCAGCTTGAGTTGTCCACATTGTTCACAAATATTTATTTGTGACTTAAAAAGTTTCTTATAATGATGACCCTTTTGTGTCATAGGCTCATCATTGTTGGATTTAGCCACTTCCTTATAGGTAACACAACAAACAAAATTATCGTCAGGCAGTAGAAGATGGTCAACGAGGGAGTTGACTGGCTGGAAGGAGAATCCGGTCAATAGGGATGTTGATTGGCTGAGAAAGGAGAGGAGCTCTTTGAAGTGGGTTTTCAGAGAGCAAATGAAGAAGTGCATTTATCGGAGTAGAAATCCGAAAAAGACTGATCTGGCAAAGTGACCGGTCAATAAGTTGATTGGCTAAGAGGATTTCCTGAGAAAGAGAATTGTTGGTCAACTCGTTGACCGACTGAAGAAGGCGCTCGTGGCAGATTGGGGAAAAATGGCCAGTTGCGATGATTTTGCCAGGTTGGGTCATCTTACGAGGTTGTGGCAAAATGACCGGTTTCGCAAGATTTACCCGGTTTGCACAAAATTTAGCGGTTTGGACAAATTTACCGGTATGGCAAAATGACCAGTATGAAAGAATGACTGATATGGACAAATTTACCGGTATGACAAATTGACCGATATGAAAGAATGACTGGTATGGACAAATTTACTGGTATGGCAAATTGACCGATATAGAAGAATGATCGGTATTGACAAATTTATCGGCATGGATGGATTTGCCGGTATGCTATAGTGCCAGGTTTAGGGACAAAATGGTCAGTTGTGCCATTTTGCTCGATTATGCCATTTTGTCAAGTTTGGACAAAATGGAAGATTTGCCCAAATGGCTGAAGACGCGCGGAATGCACCTTGTGGAAAAGGCAAAATGGCCTGGTGAAAGTGCGCGGTTGTGGCTCATGGACTGGTGTGCAGGAAAAGATCCGCGGACTTGTGCATGGAAGGTTCGAGGACCTGGGCGCAGAAAGTGCCCAGAATTCTCCAGTTGGTATTGTTGGTATGGAAACGCCTGAGAAAAGATCGATGACATCAACTAATGATGAGGACTATGAATAACGCTCAAGGACATGAGTTGATATCCGAGATTCCTGGATAATGGCTGGAGACATCAAGTAAGGCCCAAGAACCTGGACGCAGAAAGCGTATGTGGATGCTAACTCAGAAGATTGATTGAGCATGCGTGATCTCACGGGAATATGTGCAATCTCTACAAAATTGGCGTTGTTTCTGCAGAGCACGATGATTTGTAGTGCAAGGGCCGTTTGTACAGGTGGTAAGTTGTAGAGCTGTAGGTGACAGGTAATTATCCACACGCAGCTTGCCTATTGGACAGATAGTCTCCAGGAAAAGCAATGTAAATATGCATGCTGGGCATGCGGTGAAAAAATACAGTAAAAGGAACAAGTGTGTGACACTGTGTGAGAGAAATCAGATGATGCGATGAAGTCATAGCGATGAAGTCTAGGAGTGCGTGAAAAAAAAGAAAGTGGAGTGTACCACCAGTGACAGGAAAAAGAGAAAAAAAACAAAGAGATAAGAGCGAAGTGAGAGTTTTCCTTCTTCTGGAGTTGTTTTTCTTAAGTGTATCTCGAGTATGTAGCGGATATTCTGTCTCGAAATTTTTTATAACTAATTTTTCAGATAGTGAATTTGTTATAAATTAAATATTTCGTGATTTTTTCCTTCAATTTGCGAAAGATTTCTACATAAAATCTATGCATTCTTCCTCTTTCTTTCACTCTATGTGCTTGAATGCATTCTGCCTGACCGGCCATTTGCCCCCAACAATCCTTTGTCTAGAGTCTTAGACCTTTTCACGCATTGGGTTTAGTTTTGGGTACATCAGGCTTGGCCCTACCTAGGCATTATTGCCATTTGTGATCTCTTCCTTGAATATCTAGCTTAACAAGTTTAGCCGTCGTAACACTAGGATTTCGTAAGAACAAAACACACACACACAATAACCACAACAAAAAAGAACCCCTACCAAACATCTTGAGAGCATAATAAATAAATTACGCAATAAAGTATGCAGGTTATACGATAATATTTAATACAGAAAACCTTTCTTAACCAAAAAAATCATGAGATAAACTTTGAAGAAATCCATTATGAGGGAGATTGGTTATAAATATAATCCTCTTCAAGATCCTTCCCGTGCAAATCAACTGAATAACGGTTTAACCCAACCCTCGACACACCTTATACCATATAAGAGAAGAATATATTAAAAATTTGAGCAATCAAAGTGGTAATATGTCTTAGAAACAAATTAGAGTAACGTAAATGAGTTTGGTAAAGAATAGAACTTAAATCGGATCTTAGTTAAATGCCAAAACCTTTCATTCTCTTTTTTTCTCTTTTCTTTCTCTTTATGTGGTGCCATTGTGTTAATAATAATATTTAATTATGACCTAAAAATCATATATAATTTTTATATCCTGAGTTGGTACTTGAATGCCAATATTAGCATTCAAATTCTAGAGACGAAAATTAGAATTGGCAGACGTGCATCCATTAGTCGCACATGTACAGCACCTATTCTATTCACCCGGGTACAAGAGGTGCACATTCTATCCAATGGTCCAAATTTTGCTCGAATGAACCTTAGACAAACCTCCCATGAATTTTGTCGATCAAATGACCCTTAGCACAAATATTATGCAACCATTGCCTAATATCTCCATTCGAACGTGCCTTGTACAAATGTCACACATCCTTCTAAATACCCATTCATTAGGTATGAGATTTATAAGAGAGTGACCAGCAAACCTAACATGTGAGACATCTTCGCCCTTAGTACATTTATAGCTTATTGATTGATTGGGTTTGATCTTATGAGGGTTTTTTTGAACCTTCTTGAGATTTTTGGAAACTAAAGGTATACTAACTTAGACATTGAATGGGTATCTTTTTGTTAACTCCATACAAAACCTTTGTCAGTGATGCAGTGCCAGACCATCCATCCACCTACTCTTAATTTAAACAAAAGGCCTTGATCCTCTGATTGGTTACAAAATCCCAATCTCTTAGATTGAGTAAATCCTTAGGTAGATCTTTAAAAATATTAAATAAGTCTATTCCTATTTATTTAATCCTTCGCATATTGGATAATTCCCCATATCCTCTTTCATTTTCTTGATTTTCCGTTCAATTGTTGGGTCAGCATCCCCATCCCACCCAACTGTCATGGGCCTCCCATACCCTTTTGTTTCCTTTCTATTTATTATTGTTATACTCTGCCGCCACAACTAATGCACACATTTTTATAACTATCTTGCTATTATCAGCCACCGACTCATCTCATATAATACCCCGATATTTTAATTTCGACGATTTAGACCTATGTGACTAGTAGGGTCATAAATTGTAACATTAATTATGCAGAAGAAGTTCTTAAAGTTGATTTATGTAGTAGAGTTTAGACCAATTTTCTAAATGTTTAGACATTGAATTTGCGTTATCTTTTGAAAGGTATTATGATAATTTTTTTATCTTAGTCAACATATTATGCAGTAACTAATTATTGGTGGTGAAATTTCTTTTTAGTATATTATTATATTTCGGTGTGAGTTGTGTATAATATTTTTAATTATTAATATACTAAATTTTGTTGAATCCCCTGAACTAAATTATATCACCTAGGAACCAAAACAAATAAACTGACTGAACTCCTCGAACCATTCTCTTCTGAGTTTAGCCATCAGTCGAGCCCCTTGTTGCATCATGGTGAAATGGCTATTTAGCTAAATTTATGGGCAATGTGAGGATAAGAACAGCTAATTTTCCCTCCCAAAATTTATTTTAACAGAGTCTATATATACAGCCACGCTCCTCACTGCTGGAGGCATCGGGAGCCCTTCATTCCTTCGGTTGCAATAGAAAAACAGAAAGGTGAGAGAAGTAGCCAAATTCTGCTAGAGAGAGATAGGGAGACAGAGAGAGGGTTGGAGAGAAAGAGAGGGCCGAAAGTCTCGGGGCGCTTAGCTCCATTTGAAATTTCGCCATTGCTGCCGCTATGCCGTGTGTAGTTAATGCTTTTGCTAGCTGCCCTCCCTGCCGTGATATTGTTGAGTCTTCCTTTTGCACTGCTGTTGTGCTGCTCGGTTGCTGTAGAATTTTGAGGCGAGTGATACTCTGTTTTTCGTGAGTTCCATCTTCTTGCAAGTATTTCTTCATCTTCTTGTTCACAGACTACTCATTCTTATTAATCTCCATTGAAATCCAAGTTGATTCCCATCCTACCAATTTAAACTTTCTTTGGATGAAAATTGAGCATGGTTCTATAGAATCCTTTTATCTTCTTGATATGCAGTCTAGTGGGACCTATTTTTGTTGTTACTTTTGAATTATAATGAAGGGAAGCTTTAGAGTCTCAAATAAGGTATATTGTTGAGCTTTGTATTACTATTATTGCTTTCAAATATTTTGATATTATTTATTTAGAATAATTATTAATTATTATC
>JAODPA010043402.1:0-11883 GCA_025585075.1 Nepenthes mirabilis | reverse complement strand
AATTGAGGTGAATGGCAACATTGAATTCACATAGGTGTCAATACTTAATAGAATTTAAGACATTATTATTATTATTATAATTGGGTAGAAACAAAGAAAGTTAAAAAGGGGACTGTATTTAGAATGTTATTAGACGGCCAACTTGAAAACAAGGTTCATTCTCTTGGAGGTTCAACCTCATTATATCATTTCTAAAGCCCTCTACATGCAATAATGTTCAAACATTTGTGACAATTTCTCCGATATAACAATAATAAAGCCTTACGTCGTACCAAATGCAATCAACTAAGATGACCTAGAACAAATTTATCCATAGAACACCGTTAGATCTTACGATACGCGTGTCATGTCTTCCATTGTTGTTTAGCTTTCCTTCTAGCCGAGAGTGTCAAAAGAAAACATCATTAACCTTACTTTCTCTTACACCCAATGAGAAAATGAATATGTAAAGAGTTTATTAAACTAATGGGATATTTACTAGGTGCAAGCAATCTGAGAGTAAAGATGACCCAACATAAGAGAGTTTTTTTACTTTGTAAGGTGTCTTAGGAAGGGTTGGAAAAAATGAAGCCTTACCCTTGTAAAGTAGTGGGAGCCATTTCTGTGGTCTGAACCAATGGCTTTTAAATTATAATAGAGTAACCTTACAGTTATACCAAGTATAAAAAAAAGCAATTAACAGATAAAAAAGAAAAAAAAGAGGCAGTCTGATACATAAAACTCCTCGTATGCAGATTTGTGGGAATGGTCAAACCATTTTGGATTTATTTGTATATAGTCTTATTTAGTATTATGTAAGAGTCCATTTTTAAGACTCGAATTTACAACTATCAGGTTATACAACAACAATTTTACTATTATGTCAATAAAATATTAAATTTTTTGAAAAATATATTCTCTTAGATAGCACTCCATAAATGCATAAACTTCTTACACACAATCTAGAGAATGCACATTTCTTTGGTTTTGCTATATCCTATACTAACACAATACTCTTGTTAATGCCATCCTAAATAGCCACATTGAAAACCGTAGTGCCCACCGCTGCACCAGCAGATAGCAGTGCCATAGCAAAGATTAGTTCTGAAGAAATTCTAGCATGAAATCAAAAGCACGGTAGAAAATTCATCAAGTCATAACTGAACAGCCAACTTCACTAGTTGAAGATCCATCATAATAATCATCGGTCCATGAAATAGATATAATAATAACAAAGCTCTATATCTCATTGGGTGGATTGGCTGTATAAATTTATTTTTCCATTGCACTTGATAATCTCTAATATCATTATAAAGCACAAGTTTAAATTTGAAATAGACTAGGGAGTTCCTAATTTCAATTCATTTTGACCCCTTTTTAAATTGCGGAACAAAATTACACACTAATATATAATACATGTAAAATATATTCAGATTTAGATGGATATAAACAGTAAAAGCAATAAGCACAATAACAATAATAGCAAAGACAAGATTTTTTGTAATGAAGGAAAATCTCAATAACCACGGCTATCGAGCTTCTATGACTAGCAAATAACAATGTATTAAGAAAGTCAACTTACAAACCGTATGGTATAGACGCACTAACTCAGTCAACTTATTATCAACTTGTGACCCCTACTAAGGGACTCCTTGAATTTGCCTTTGGTAACGGAATCGGACACCTTTCGATTTTCTTGGCAATTTTACTTCTCGATCGGTACAATTTTCGCACACCATTGGATATTAGTTTTCACGCCACCCATGTCACATACAAAGGTTAATAGGCTGGAAAAAGTGTGTATGACAAAGTATGTGAAGGGAGAAAACTTTAGAAATATAACTTAATGTTTGAGGAGTAGTTTTATCAAAGAGAGCCGTTAACAAGCGTAGAAAAAGGAATTTTTTGCTGAGCCGTCGTGAGCAATATATCACAAAAAGTGTCTCATAAGATGGAGAAGGGATATATATATATAGAGGGGGCCCAAAATTAGTTTAAAAGATACGGCAATTTAGAATTGTGTGCCCTAGCGCTCGAGTATGCCTCGGGTGCACCTCGAGTGCACGCATTCTGGACATGGCGCTTTGTGCGCACCTTGGGTACAACTTAAGCACGTGTATTCTGGACATTCCGCTTCTTGCGCACATCGGGTACACCTTGGGCGCACCTCGAGCGCGTGCATTCTAGAAATTATGCTTTGTGCACGCATTGAGCACAGGTACTCTGAAAAGGACACTTCATTCACGGGTTAGGCACACCTCAAGCGTGGATATACTAGAAAAGGCACTTGTGCGCAAGTCAGGCGTTAGGTGGGCATGGATACTAAGGAATTGCATATTTGCAAATATTGAGCGTAAATCTGATGCAGAACTTCATAACACTAAAAAATACGCCAACGAACGACCAAATATAGTCACGGAATATGTCACCAAATAATATGCCTAATAATCTCCCCCTTGGGCAATTCCATGGCAAAACCCCTGAAAAATGAAAAAAAAATACAAGTAAATTACGGGTTTAGATACCACCGATATAAAACCCGTATACATAAAAATCTATACCTAATAGACAGCCAACACAATAAACTTAAATCGAAGGAGATACAGAAGTCTGCTATTCCTATTCAGGCAAGGTTAGTACAGAAAGCAGGAGCGAAACAAGCTAAAAATATATAAGAAAAACAGTAAAGTAATAGTAGTAAAACAATATAGAATTATGTGTACAACACTGAGAAATATATATTGCAGGGAAAGTAGCAATTCCATCACGTGTACAAGAAAAGAGCAAATATATCAAAGACCCCCCTAAGATATAACCAAAACTCCCCCTTACAAATAATTAACCTCCCTTAAGTGATATGAGAACAAGCTCCCCTAAAAATATATACTCTCCCTTTTTGTTACGAATGACAGAAGGGAAGATGTCACTCAGAGTCAGAAGGTGAGCTCACACGGGGAGAGGAGGACTCGACAGCCAAATGGGCAAACTTTGCCCGCATATATGCCTTCTGCGTAGCAAGCTGGGTGTCAAGGCGTTGAAAGCCCGCAAGCATGTGTGACTCTAGTAGTGCGTGAGAAGTAAACAACCGTTCTTGAGACGTAGACAGCCGCATGAGCTGATCGGAAATCCGAGAGAGCTGGCCAATGATTAGTGAGAAGGAAGAGCTAGAAGACAGAGGATAGTGGGACAGGCCAAGATAGGGTGGGCCTAGAGAGGATGGGCCAGAATAGGAAGGAAAAAAGGGTCCTCCGAAAGAGGATCATTAGGAGCCGAAGAGTGCCGATGAGTGTGGGCTTCGCTTTGTTCAAACGTAGTACTAGCAATGGGCCGGCTTGGGAACTAGACGCCCAAATCCATAACTAGGCATTAAATGAGACAACCATGAGGAAGATTGTCATCCTTCTTGGATATAGAAATAAATATAATGTGAAAACAGAGGTGCGACGAAAGATCAATTAGCTGTCCATTCAAAAGGGTAAAGAGAAATAGTCTTGTCTAGAGGAATGGAGGTGAAGTGTGTGTTCAGAAAAATATTAGTCAACATAATCCGACATACAACCATCTTTTGAGAGGTAAGATGTTTAGTTTTAAAAGATTTGTCATGTCACGTCATGGGAGAGCCATAGAGTAATGAGGCAATCTCATCGTAATGTGACATGGTACGATAACTGTTTGGGTAGTCCGGACAGGGAACTTGAGGAATACCTAGAGTACGAAAGAGCATGTCTGGGGTAATCCGGATGGTACTCATCCTCAAGTAGGTAGAGAAGGAATGCAACGCGAGGTTGAAATCATGGATGTTTGTACAAAACTCTTGAATCAAGAGTTCAGTGGAGGGAATGAGATTGGTCAAAATTGGCTCCTAGTGCCGGTCAATAAACAGGGAGGAAATGGAGGAATCGAGAGACGTGTGGTCAACTTCTCATTCAAGGGCAAGTTGTCTATGGGATATGCGTTTTTGCAAGAGGTCCTCAGCGTCAAGATTGATGAAACGGTCGGGTGCTGAGGGCCTACTCGCCTCGGGAACACTTACCAACAGCCCTTTTTAAGAAGAACAATTGAGGAGCCAACATCTGTACAGAAAAGTAAAGAGAAAGACAATGAGGTACACAAATCGGAGACAAAGCCTACAATTGACGAACCCATAGGGCCCAACACCACGAGTCAAGAGATGTAGCAAACCAGGACAAATCCACACACAAAAGGTGTAGAACCGATAACAGGGAACCCAAAATCATGGATGAGTTCCACACCAAACCATCGAAAACCCACAAACCCCTCACCACCACAAGTTGAGAGAGGTGCTAAAGCATGATAAATTGACAGTAGAGGGTTGCAGATTGGGAGGTGAAAAACCCAAAAATGTGGGTGTGGTTCCATATTTAGACACCTAAAACCCTCAACTAGATAAGGCTAGATCTACGCAATTTTGGCACGACTAACTACACATCGGGACCAAACATGCGTATAACATGAAGAAATCTAGCAAAATATGAGATGAAAATGGATGTTCATGGACAAGGGAGAAAGCCACCATTAATGGAGAAAGAAAGCTTAAGAACAAGGGGAAGAGGGAGATATTTAGCTTGTATGCACCCAAGATTTGCAAGGAGGCAGGTAGATCTGGCAGATTTGGAGGTAGAGAGAGAAGCAGAGAGGAGAGAAGGATGAGATGTTGTGAGAAAAAGAGAAACAACGCTTGAACGGCGCTCAAAGATAAAGGATACAGCGTAGCAGCGCTCGCGCGCGTCTCAGGTGCACTTTAGGCATGCCTGAGTATGCTTGAACGGCGCTCAAAGATAAAGGATACAGCGTAGCAGCGCTCGCGCGCGTCTCAGGTGCACTTTAGGCATGCCTGAGTATAGAAACAGACTGCTCGAGCATGAGGGAGGCGTGCCTAATTTGGATTCGGTGCTCATCAGATGCAATAAATAGTGCATTTTTTTGTTGGAAAAAGAAAAAAAGACAAAAGGAAAGCTCACTTTAGTCTGATGGGGAGAGCAAATTCCAACGGCCTATCTAAGTGATTCAAACCTAAAACTATCCAATGGCTTAGTAAGAATATTAGCTAATTGATATTCGGTTGGAGTATGTTCAAGGGTAATGACCCGAGTTTCAACGAGTTCACGAATGAAGTGGTTTCTAATAATTATATATTTGGTTTGTGAGTATTGGACGGAATTTTTAGAAATATTGATGGTACTGGTGTTGTCGCAATAGATTATCACAGTGTCCTGAGTAACGTTGTAATTGTGCAACATTTGTTTTATCTACAAGAGTAGTGTGCAGCAACTGCCCCCAGCAATTTATTTTGCTTTAGCTGTAGACAAAAAGAAAAAAAATTGCTTCTTACTCATCCAGGCTACAAAATTAGACCCGACATAGAAATATCCACCAGAGGTTCTTTTATAATCATCAGCATTTCTAGCCCAGTTAGCATTGGAGTATCCCGCAAAGTCAAAATTGGAGTCATGAGAGTAGAGAATCTTATAATCGGATGTGCCATTAACATAACAAATGATTCATTTGACGTCACTTAAGTGTGATCCTTTAGGGTTGGATTACTTCATCCTCTTCCAAAGATGTTTCATCACTGTTTTCCTCCTCTTCATCACCGGCTAGGGAAACATTTAAGGCTTTTCCTTTCTGTCTTTTAAAATTAGGACACTCGGTCCAAATATGATCAAAGCTGTGGCATTTATGGTATTGAATTCATTGAGATTTTTTATTCTTAGTATCTTTGTTTTTCTTTTGATATGTCTTTAGGGGATTATGTATCATGCCATTTCTTTTAAAAATTTGTTTGTTACTTTTATTTTTGAAGAATGTTTTAAAGTTTTTAACAAACAAAGAAAAATCCTCGTTGCTACGCGACTCTTCATTGGAGTTACAATTTCTTTCTTCCTTAATGGATTTAAGGGTAATGAATTTGTTTTTCTGAGATTGTGAGAGTGTGTGACATATGTTTAAAATGTTTCGACAAGTTTTTCAATTATTAACTTGTTAAGATCTTTACTTTTTTCAATAGTCGTGACTTTGGGTCTAAATTGTTCAGCAAGCGATCTTAGAATTTTTCAGACAATTCTATTTTTCAAAATTTTTTCTCCTAAGTTAAACATGGAGTGTACTATATCATTTAATTTTGCATAAAATTCATCAAAAGTTTTATCATCTTTCATTATGATTTCCTCAAATCTAGTGGTAAGCACTGTAATTGTGAATTCTTTACTAATTTCATTCCTTCAAGTGTAATTTCAATAATGTCCCATGCAGCTTTAGATGTCTTGTACATGAAAATACATTTAAATTTTTCAGGGGATATAGCCATAAAAATAGTATACAATCCTTTACGATTCTAATTACAGGCATTAAGTTCTTCTTTCGTCCATAAGAACATAACTTTTGGTTCATCGCTTGTAGTACTTTTGGGTGGTGTCCACCCAGATTGAGTATTGGTCAATACTTCCTTATACGTAGATTTGAGGAAAGCTCTCATGTGCACCTTCCAATAAGTATAGTTGCTCCCATCAAAATTGAGAGGAACGGAAAGAGATTGGCTAAATGTATTTATATCGGAATCGTGGATCGAAACGAGTCTCTGATACCAATTAAAATAGACTAGAGGGTCCCTAATCTTAATTCGTTTCGACCCCTTTTTAAATTGTGGAATAAAATTGCATATGAATATATAATACATGTAAAATATATTTAGATTGACTAGTATGTATCTAGATCGGGATCGTGGATTGGGTGAGCCTCTAATACCAATTGAAATAGACTAGATAGTATGTATCTTAAATCGTTTCGTCCCCTTTTTAAATTGAGGAATAAAATTGCACATAAATAAAAAATACACGTAAAATATATTCAGTTCTAGAAAGTTATAAACAGTAAAAGCAATAAACACAATAACAATGATAGCAAAGATGGGATTTTTAGTAACGAAGGAAAACCTAAATAACCACGGTTATCGAGTAAAACTCTCTGAGCTTTTATGGCTAGCAAATAACAATGTACTAAAAAAGTCAATTTACATACTGTATGGTACAAACGTACTAATTTGCCAACTTACTTTCGATTTGTAACTCCTACTAAAGAACTCCTTGGATTAGCTTTTGGCAATGGAACCGAACACCTTCCGGTCTTCTTAGCAATCTTGCTTCTCGATCCATAGAATTTCTGCACACCACTAGATTCCAATTTCCATGCACCAATGTCACGTACGAAGGTTAACAAGCTAGAAAAAGTATGTATGACAAAGTATGCAAAGTGAGAAAACTTTAGGAATATAGCTCAATGTTTGAGTAGTTTTCTCAAAGAGAACCATTTACAAGCGTAGAAGAAGGAATATTTCATTGAGCCGTTGAGAGCAACATATCACAAAAAGTGTCTCATAAGATGGAGAAGGAAGATATATATAGAAGGGGCCCAAAATTAGGTTAAAAGATGCGGCAATTTAGAATTGCACACCCCAATGCTCGAGCGCTGCTTAGGTGTGTGCTTGGCTAACACAGGGTCTGCGCCCTAGCACTCAAGCGTGCCTCAGGCGTGTAATGTAACGTCCTCAGGCACTCGCTTGTAGATATTGTCCACTTTTGGACCCAACCCGCACGGTTTTGTTTCTGGTAGGCCCATGACACCCAAAATATGTCTACAAGAGAAATACATAGTCTCTCAACCATCAGAGTTCGTAGCAGCCACACAGGCACACAGCGTGGTGGATATTATCCCTCCCAACCACACAGGCCGCAGGGTTTTGTTCCGGAAACCCCCCACAAGTCTCAAGACACGTCCACAAGGGAGATGTATCCATACCCTTATAAGGCACGCTTCGTTCCCCTCCCCATTCGATGTGGGATATCACAGTCCACTCCCGTTGGGAGCCTAGTGTCCGCGCTGGTACACCGAATCGGGCCGCATCTCTGATACCATTTGTAACGTCCCCAGGCACTTACTTGTAGATATTATTCGCTTTGGGCCCAACCCGCACGGTTTTGTTTCTGGAAGGCCCACGGCCCCCAAAACGCTTCTACAAGAGAAATACACAATATCTCAACTATCAAAGTCCGCAGCAGCCACACAGGCACACAGTAATGTAGGGAGGAGGGTGAAAGTAGAGAGAAGAAGAATAGAGGGGTAGGGACAAGAAGTTAGACTAGAGGGGTAGGGGCAAGAAAGGGATCAAACCAAAGGNCAAAATAGTTTAACGAATATTACTTTAAAGTTTTTATTTTATAAATATTCGTTAAAAACTATTTATATTGGTATGGGTTTCTTAGTAGTGTAAATATTTTGAATAAAAACTAACTTTACCAATCAATATAATTTTAATTATAGTGAATTTCATATATAAATAATCACTCATTAGCGACTAAATTTTATTTTAATTTGAATATGATTTATTTGAATACACACTCTCTCTTTCCCTCTGTCCCCCCTTCCTCTCTCCTCATTCTTAAAGCGTTGCTTGTGAAATAGGAGATGGCAGTTCGAGCCGCTGGCTAGAGGGCAGCAGGTTCTCCGATCCATCTTCTCAGAATCCCGAGCTCTGCTTCTTCATTCAATGCAATGCTAACGATCCCTCGGAAATGTCTCCTCAAAAATGGGCTGCAAACGGTGAACTTTAGCACCTTGCGAAAGCATAGGGCGACGCTTCTTCGTGGCATGAGTTGTGTTATACTACAATGTTGAACCGATATTTTATACCTATATCGTATGAGCCTGTTACATGTCGGCCCCATATCTTATAGCCATATTGTATGGGTCTGTTTCGTGTGACCTGTATGCGTTTTATGCGATCAATCCATTTAAAAACTCTATCTGAAAAGTTCGCATACCACTTGTTATGAATCAGTTTA
This sequence comes from Nepenthes mirabilis, assembly GCA_025585075.1. Taxonomy (NCBI): domain Eukaryota; kingdom Viridiplantae; phylum Streptophyta; class Magnoliopsida; order Caryophyllales; family Nepenthaceae; genus Nepenthes; species Nepenthes mirabilis. Next base: position 3,046 of record JAODPA010043402.1, on the reverse strand, counting down.
TCATTTTACTGTCATAAATCTTCCAAATTTCTAACTGAATCATTATTTTTGTTCCTTAACAGTAACAATGGACCTGTGTGGACGAAGATCGACGTCGAGCCACTCAGTTACTGCCTCATTGAAAGCTCCCTGTCGCGTTGCGGGCTAACTCCAGCCTTCAATGAGTGCTGCATTTGTTGAAGTCTGGTGCCTGACTACCGCCAGATAGACCATTCAGACAGGCGGATTATTTAGGTAAGAGTAGTATCTTTTTCTAAAAGAAGGCTGCTACATCAACATAATAACATACAATTCTGTACACCAGCGATCAACCAATCTAAAACAGTTCACTCTTAACACTGTGGCACAAGATCAGCTAGCTAAACATCAGTTTCAGTTTGAGACAAAGATCTGCCAGTCTTCCTTTCCCGATAACTGTGCATGATGAGGAATAAACAATCAGAATCTACCATCAGAATTAATGTTACAACTGTACGCCGGGCATCGAAATTCAACCCTCAGCCTCTCCTGGTCGGCTGCCATTCTAGATCATGACACCTTCTTTCTTTCCTGGCTCAGAATCCTTCAAATTCCCACTATCTGATGGATCTTTGTCCTCCAGTTCTTGCTTGAGCCCACGAGCAATTCCAATCTGTGTCTCTTCATCGGCGTGTCGTTGTTCAGGTACTTGGACACTTCCGTCTTCCAGTTTCTCCTTACCGGCTTCAGATATTTGAGAACCATCGCCTCCTTTTTCAACCCCAAGCTCTTGAGTTTTGACATCATTTTTGCCAACTTCGGCATCATTTGTTTCAGCGGCTGCACCGTCTTTCACGTCTTGACTGGCTATGGCGGCATGCTGTTCTTCGAATTCTGCCTCTGAGCTCTGTTTCTTGGTTTTTTCGGGTTCTTCCATTTGAACTTCTTTTGTCTTGGTTTCTTCCACAGCGGCTTCTGCAGCTTTGTTATCCTTCTTAGATAGGGATGATCTTCTGCCCTTTTTCTTAGGGGGCACCATTTCTGTTATAGTAGCCACCTTTGCCTTCTCAATAATCCTTGCTGATCTCCTCGGAGTCTCGCCGGTGCTCCAGTCAAAATCGGATATTGATGGACTGCTAGGATTCAATCTCAGATACTGTTCCAGCTGTTTCCGGCTGTGGATCTCTTCTCCTGTTGGGGCAGTAAATACTATCTCACTCTTCCTAGGGGTACCACCCTTTCTCGGAAAGAACTATGAATGAAAAAATTGATCACGTTATCTTATAATCAAGTTGCCATTCAAAATTTTTATACATGTGACCGTTACTGATACGGCCGCAATTAATACTGATATTTTTATCCATACACGGCGTACATATATCGCTAGGTTATTCAAATTGTCAGGATGTGGTTTGGATAATGAGGACATGATGCGGGGAAGAGAAAAAATAAGGAATGGGAGAAGAAGAAAAAGAAGGAAAGTGGAGAAGCAGAGAAGAGAACAGAAAGAAGGGAAAAACAAAGATTACTAAAGAAGAAGGAAGAGAAACATATTTTCACACATAATTTTCCATTTTTTTAAAAAAATTTCATCCAATCCAAACATCAAAAAATATTTACTCACAATTTTTCTCCTTTTCTTAATATTTTCTTTAATCTAAATATACCCTACATGTTTTTCTTAAGTTTACACCTTCTATTTTTTCTTTAACCATGACTAATACATATTTTCTCATAAGTGCCCTCTGGCCCATGATTTAAGTGTCCGAAACAGAAGTGGTAATCATAGAAATACATGTGTTATAGAAAGTGTTGAAGTTTTATGGAGTTTTCTTGCCCATTCCTTCTTCATATAACCTAATCCTTATCCTTCACAAACCACCAAACACAATTCTACAAGTTTCGTTCAAAAAACCTACTTACTCTGCTCCATCACAAATCAAAAGGCATCATAATCAGTAGTTTAAACAAAAAAAAATTGGAAAATGAAAATCAAAAGAGATAATTTCATAGCAATGTGAAGGGTAGAAAAAAGAAATGCAAAAAAGTACGAGCACCCATAGATAAACCACTATGAGTGGGGCATTTTTAATATCTATCAATATTAACAAACTCATACAGAAATAGATAAATAAACTCATCCAGATATAGATAAATGAATGAGGGTCATATCCCTGGTAATGTAAAAAATGGAAAAAGATGTATCCTAAACTTTTATTGACATGAATATGGAGGCCTTTGCACAGAACTCTAACAGATAAAATGAGTGAGATTCAAACAAATCTCCAAACAATTGCACGGGAAAAATCAAAAAATCCAGAAAATTAATCCAATACTTGACGCATACCAACGAAGGAAAACTCACCCAAACGCTGACTGAAAAATTCAGTACAAGTCCACAAACCCCGACTAACGGACACACGCACAACGAAAAAAATTTTATCACGAGACACACGAAACCACGAAGATAATCAAAACACAGAATCCCAATTCAAATAATTTAGCAAAAGCTAAAGCATCGAAATGAAATTAAACTCCTCAACATTGAAAAACAAAACCCTAGTAGAAATTACCTGTTTCTTCCAACCACAAGGAGCTGGGAGTTCAACGGCGAAAACTTCCTCTTGCGCAGCGTCCTTCTCAGTCGAACTCGCCATTTCACCTGCGTATACAACGATTAACAACAAGAAAACTATAACACGCTCAATCTCCCTGCAGCTCTCTCTCGTTCTCTGTTTTCTTCTCTCTCTCTCTCTCTTACTACATCATGCGTTCTGCAAAGAGATTAATACTTCCAATTATTTGAAGAGAACGGATTGATTTGTCAGTTTTCCGTTTTTTGCAGGATTTTATGATTTGTTTTTTGAGAGATGAATCGCTGCCATTACTCTCTACGCTTACTGTTCCTCGGCATCTCAGAAGCACATCCGTGGCGATTCCTGATGCTGACACTTGTCACCCCTTGGGAAGCTTCAGATTAGAGGTTATATTTAGGGAACGAGGGGGTTGCAACGCGGGCGGGACCTTGCAGGCCCTCTGACTCCCTCTTGACCGTCGGATGAAAAATTTAATGGCCAACTATATATAT
>JAODPA010043391.1:0-11881 GCA_025585075.1 Nepenthes mirabilis | reverse complement strand
ATATTCAATTAATTTTCATAATATTTAATTAATTTTTCTCAAACCCGATTTACCCAAAATTACCGAAAATAATAATTAATACCAACTTAATCCGATATAAATATTTCGGGATTTCGGGATGTTACAGTTTTGTACTATTCTTTACTTTAATTCAACTTTACTTACCAAAAAAAAGTACTGATATAAAAGAGAAAGTTTCTGACTCTGCTATCTGATTTGACTTTCTGAATTATACTGATTTCTGATTTTTGAGTTTAATTATTGTCTAATTATACTTTCTCTGTTTTCTATGTTCTATTTTGCATAATCGTTCTATTTTGACATAGTTTCACAACTATTCTGCACAATTGATTTACTGCATATCTACATGTACCTTGTTGGGCCTCAACTCACTGTTTTACTATTTTTTTCCCTTCAGATGAGACTGTAGAGCTAGTACCTAATGAGAAAGAATGACTTAAAGCATCTTATGAAGACTTTTGTGGATTTGTAGTATTTTGGAGTCGCCAAAGAAAATCAGTTGGATGTAAAAACTTAACTGGATATGTGATTTTTTATATGGATTTCATTCCTATGGACATCTATGTATATATGGGTTTTGTATAGAAATGCATGTGATGAATAGGAAACTATGCTTCTGTAGGTTAATAGTTTTGCTTCTGCCCTATACTTCTGGATATTCTATACAGGTCCTAGATGGCATCTTACTCATGAACTATTAATGTAGTAGATGGTTTGATGGATTAATGCCATGGATGGCATCTGTGGTCGTGTGTACTAGTTGCTTATATTGGTTCTGTACAAGTTGTATTTTTGGATTTTCGTCCAGTTATAAAGGAGAATCTGCTGAAATTTTTGTAGAAGTTATACTTTGTATTTTTGTCCTAAATCCTGTTTCTGTCTTGACGGAAGTTTCATAAAAAAAAATTCCGTTCTGTCACAATTGGTATTAGAGAATTAAGAAACCTTAGGAATCAATTGATCGAAAAGTGAAAGTATAGGTTTGAATCTCTATACTGAATATCTGTAGGAATAGGTTGAGGAAGTTAAGGCAACTAGAACTCTTAAGAGATTGGTTCTTAGGCTAGGTTTAAATTTCTTTGAACTGTTGAATATTTTTTTTGGTAAGTAAAGATGTATTAAATAAAAAAAAATTATACAACCTATGATTTATCTCCAAGTGTTTTTCTAACTTGGAGATAAAATCATAGGCGCGAGGACATACCTCGATCACCATATGGCAACACATGACTCCAAAATAAATAAATGAAAACATAGTCCTATAAAGAGGACAACATTCTACAATTAAAGCCAGCACTGTCATTATAATCAACAGAGCCAGCAGTAAAACAAGCAAAATCGAGCAAATGGCTAATCTAGCATTTCTTAACCACAACTACACTACTTGTGGGAAAGCTAGTAACCCAGCATCGCAAAATCTGATTCCGTGCTTCTTTAAAGACGCACGAGCTACATCCACCAGCCACATCACACTCAGCAAAAGTAGAGGGCTCCTACAATGTATTCCTACCACCCAGCAGCTTCTTCCCGACAGCAATACACTTTGGCCTGCTGCATGAGCAGCCGTAAGTATCTACTTCAGGCCGAAGGAGGTAGCTTCAGTATGGATTTGAGCATCAGTCTATATGCATCAACACACAGCCAGAGCAATCTGCTGTCTGAAGCATCAGCTTTTGCAAGCATCAGAATGGCAAATTCGGCACCACCAATAGCCTACAACACCACCAACAGCCGAACTACCAGGTACAAATTCAATCCGACAGCTTTGCAACAACAACAATACCAACAGATGAATGCACCTCATACAGCAGCCCTATGCATTTGCAAACCATACATTGCTCAAAAATTGGCTACAAACCGAATCAATAAAGATTTACACTACTCCAGTCCTGCAGCAGCCCTTGGCATTTGCAGCACCTCAGCAAAAAGACTCTCCAGAGTTGGCAGCCTGCTACTGCAAATTCAAGCAAGCATCAAAACAAATCTTCAATGCACATAGAAAGTCCCAGCCCAAAGGTTTACATTAGTCGTTGAGGATTTGAGATTTCGGCCATGATTTTGATCTTCAGCCAACTGCCACTACATTAAGAAAATTTCCCAGCCCTGCTTACAATTTGATTCCAGCACAGTAAGGACAGTTGGATCATAGCATCATTACTCAGCATCAACAGCCTATATAAGCTCCACAGCCCTACAAGAACTACAAGAGGAGCAGCAAAGTGTTTCAGGACACCTCAGACAGAAAGCCATCAGTAGTTCGGACTAGAAGGACTGCAGCCTGGACAACAGCATCACTAGAGCTCTCCCAACCACACCACTACCAGCCAAGCCATCAGCAGCACGCAATTCCACTTCGCCAGTAACTATGGCTACACTGCCACGTGGACACTAATCCACTGCATCAGAAAAAGCTCAACCAAAATGATCGGAGTCTCTTTCCATTTCACAACCTAGAATGATCCAGGCTGGAGTAAACGAGTTCATTGCCACCACATCAATGCACCAGAACTGTTGGGATTATAACATTGTATTTGTCTTAATTATAGGATGACTAGTAGAAGGGGTAGAAGAAATGACCGTGGTGGTGCTAGTACGCCTTATGATAGAGAGGCTGCTTATATCGATCTGTTAGAGATAATTACCAATGTACCAAAGCGGCTTTGGCCTTGTGGTTAAAAGGGAAAAATCCCTCGTTCCCCACCTAGGTTCAATTCCCCGTGGCGGTATCAGTGGTACTGTGCCTCCCAAAAAATCCTTCGGGGTTTCTGGGTTATGGGGCCGCAATGCAGTGGGGCCAGTCACTTAAAAAAACTTACCCTTAACACAGTTTGCCGAAGCGGACTTCGACCTGGTGGTGACTAATGCATACGCCTTCCCTCTCCACCCGGGTTCGAATCTCCGCGGAAGCACCAGTGGTACTGAGCCTCCCAAAAAATCCATCGGGATTTCTGGGTTATGGGGCCGCGAAGCGGTGGGGCCAGTCACTTAAAAAAGCTTACCCTTAACACAGTTTGCCGATGCGGGAGTTGGCGGAGTGGTTAAACACACGGAAGTGTGCCTCCCCCACTCGGGTTCGATTCCCCGCTGAAGCATAAGTGGTACTGAGCCTCCCAAAAAATCCTTCAGGATTTTTGGGTTATGGGGCCGCGAAGCGGTGGGGCCAGTCACTATAAAAAGCTTACCATTAACACAGTTTTTCCGAAGCGGCATCGCCCTGGTGGTTAAAAAAGAATTCTCTTTCCTCCACCACCCAGGTTCGATTCCCCGCGGAAGCATAGTGGTACTGAGCCTCCCAAAAAATCCTTCGGGATTTCTGGGTTATGGGGCCGCAGTGCGGTGGGGCCAGTCACTTAAAAAAGCTTACCCTTAACACAATTTTACTTACCAAAAAAAAAGAGATAATGACCAATGTAGTAGAATCTGTCAAGTAGAGACACATGGCTCTAGTCCATGCACCCGAGCCAGCTCCGGCACTTCTTACTCCTACAACTTATGACAGATTCACAGTGGAGCGAGCACCGTGCTTTCCAAGAAAGCCTAATCCGGCAGAAGCGGATGTGTGGCTAAAGAGGATGAAGAAGATATTCACTGTGATTTTTTTTGGTAAGTAAATAAAATTCATTAAAAATAAAAGAAAAATACAACACCTATACTCTAATCTAAGTGTTTTACCAACTTGGAAGTAGAGCATAGAAGCAGGGACAGCCCCGGATTACCATGATACAAATCATGAAACAGCATAATACAAGTCATAAAAACTAGAGATCAAACTGAACAAAGTTGAGAGCCTAGAAAAAAAAAAAAAACAAACAAGATCATAAGCTAATTCAGCCACACACCTAGTGGCTGACACCACTAACTAATGGCAACCGAGTGTGTTACCATTGACACAGAGTTGACACCGGCCCCATTAGCAATTCGGCCCAGCACCACAACGGGATCAACTGCTCTCTAGCATCAGCAGGCCGTCAAATCTAGCAGCATCAACCTTCATCAGGGCAGGGCCAATTTGCACCCCCAGCAAAATTACAACAGAATTTGCAGAAAGAGGTATCATATCATCCCCTCATAGCACAAATCAGTGGGAGGAATTGTACACATGGCATTTGCCATTCTTGACAACACATCAAAATGGAGCTTGCAACCTTTCCAGCAACTGCTCCCTCGACTCAGAACTGTAGCATATCAACAGGGTCAGTTAAATGGCCTGTAACACCGGCACCATTAGGATCTCAGCCCAGCACCATATCAGGATCAACTGCTCTCTAGTATCAGCTAGCCGCCAAGAGCCAAAATCAGCATTTCCAGCAGCATCATCCTTCAGCAGGGCAGCGCCAATTTCCACCCCCAGCAAAATCAGCATCAAAGATACAGAATGAGGTATCATATCATACCATCACAGCACAAGCCAGCAAGAGGAATCGGACACATGGCAATATACCATACTTCACAACTTAGCAAAAAAGATTCTGCAACCTTTCCAGCTTCTGCTCCCTCAACACAGACACAGGAGCATATCAGCAGGGCAAGATATTGGCCTACTGTAATATTATCAAATTTTGTAGCATTTAGCTGCTTAACCAATGAAGAAAATAGCAATACCTAGCCAGGAAAGTCATTAGAAGATTCTCTCCTAGAGCACAGCCATGAAGACATGTTTTAATTCCTAATAAACAGGAACAGAAGACAGGAGTAATAATTCAGAACCCAATAGTTCAGGCCAGAGGTCCATCACTGGCAGACCCAGCAACAATTAGCAAAGGTATCAGAGCCCAGCCAGGAAAGGCCTCTAAATCTGCTCGTCCCTAGATCCCAAAATATTCACTGTGATTGGGTGTACCGATCGTGAGAAGGTCACCTTTTCGGTGTATAAACTGGAGGGTGAAGCTAATAGCTGGAGGAGCATGAAGAAGAAAGTGTTGGGAGTGCCCGATGATGCCATTACTTAGGAGATGTTTGAGGATGTGTTTATGGAGAAATACTTCCCATCCAACCTCCAAGATCAGAAAGAGTAGGAGTTTATGAAACTGAGACAAGGAAATATGATGGTGAAGGAGTACGATGCCAGATTCACTCAATTATCCCATTTTACACCCTTCTACGTAGAGGATGAGCTGAGAAAGGCAAAGAAATTCCAACAAGGGCTACGGGATAACATTAGGAAGTCACTGTCAATTTTGAAACTGCAGACTTATGCTGAAATTTTGGATAGGGTAGCGATCTATGAGAAAGAAGCAGAGATGGAGAGATTTTATGCAAAGAGGATTGCTAGCCTGGTGGGAATTAGTGTTGGATCTGCTGTGGGATCTTCAAGACTGTCCAGGAGGACTAGGACAGCTGACAAGGGAAAGAGTGTTGTACTGGCTCAGTCAATGACTGGTTCTAAAGTATCGGCTAAAGATTGTAACTTCTGTGAGAGGAGATATCCGGGATAAGCATGCCGTAAGGTATCAGGAGCATATTTTAGATGTGGACAACAAGGCCACCAGATCAATGACTGTCCATTACCTCTGAGGCTAGAAGGAAAGAAGCCTACTATCTTGGCAAAGGCCTTCAAAGTGACTATTTAGGACCCGGAGGCATCTTCGAAAGCCGTGGAAGGTACTCTTTCTATTTATAGAGTTTCTGCAACTATATTATTTGACTCGGGATCTACCCACTCCTTTGTTTCTTCATGATTTATATACTACATTGTATCTACCCCATGTAATGATTTATATTCATGATTTTGGATTGTGAATTGTCTGTGTGTACTCTCACCGAGCCCCCTGTAATGACTTGTGTATCCTGGATGTATAGTTGAGATGAATGGAAAATATTTTGTTGTGGATTTGGTGTTGTTGAACATTGGTGATTTTAATAGAATTTTAAGCAAGGACTGGCTAGCCAAATATCATGCTAGTATTGATTGTTTTCTGAAGAGGGTTTTGTTTTAATATTTCTGGGATGGAACCCTTTTTCTTTTAAGGCATTAAGAAAAAGGGGGTGCCTTCATTAATCTCTACTTTACATGCTAGCATTTGATAAAAAGTGGATGTAAAGCTTACTTGACATATGCCTGCACCACTGGGAGTCATAATGTGCCAGCTAAAGACATCCTAGTTGTCTACGATTTTGAGGATGTATTTCTAAAGGAGTTATCTGGATTATCTCGACACCGGGAGATTGAGTTTGAAATTGCTATTGTTCTTGGTATTAGCCCAGTTTCTAAGGCTCCTTATCGTATGGCTCCGGTTGAATTGAAAGAGTTGAAGTTACAATTACAGGAGCTGTTAGACAAGGGCTTTATCAGACCGAGTGTATCTCATTGGGGTGCACCAGTATTGTTTGTGAGGAAGAAAGATGGGTCTTTGTGGTTGTGTGTTGATTATCGTGAGTTAAATAAAATTACAATTAAGAATAAATATCCTCTCCCGCGTATTGGTGATTCATTTGATCAGTTGTAAGAATCTCGGGTGTTCTCGAAGATCGATTTGAGGTTCGGTTATTATCAATTGAGGATTAAGCCAAAAGACATGGCTGAGACTACTTTTCGGACACGTTATAGCCATTATGAGTTCCTTGTTATGCCTTTTGGCCTTATAAATGATCCAACTACTTTTATGGATCTGATGAATAGGGTATTCAGGCCGTACTTGGATAAATTTATGGTGGTGTTTATTGATGATATTCTGATTTATTTAAAGGATTATGAGAAACAAAAGATTCATTTGAGGATAGTACTTCAAGTGCTCCGCGAGAAAAAATTATATGCTAAGCTGAGTAAATGTGAATTCTGCCTAGAGAAGGTGATATTTTTGGGGTATGTAATTTTTGATGGTGGTATTTCTGTGGATCCAAGGAAAGTAGAGACTATTACAAACTAGAGTAGGCCAGCTTCTGTGATTGAGGTTAGGAGCTCTCTAGGCATGGTGGAGTATTATAGGTACTTTGTAGAGAATTTCTCACAGATTGCTATGCCTCTGACTCAATTGCTAAAGAAGGAGGCTAAGTTTTTATGGACTGAGGAGTGTGATTTGAGCTTTCAGGAGATAAAGGATCACTTGACTACCGCTCCAATATTGATTATTCCAGAGGGTTCAGGAGGCTTTGAGGTATACTGCGACGCCTCTAAAACAGGTCTGGGATGTGTATTGATGCAGCACGGTAAAGTTATAGTTTATAGATCTAGGCAACTAAAAGTACATGAGAAGAACTACCCTACTCATGATCTGGAGCTTGCTACTGTTGTTTTTGCCTTGAAAATTTGGATATATTATTTATATGGTAAAAAGTTCCTTGTGTACTACGATCATAAAAGTTTGTAGTACCTGTTTTTCACAAAATGAACTTAACATGAGACAAAGGAGATGGCTTGATTTCTTAAAGGATTATGACTGTGAGATACAGTATAAGCCAGGAAAGGCCAATGTAGTTACAGATGCATTGAGTTGCCGATCGGGGTATGTAGCTCAATTTCAGATCAAGCAGATGGAAATGTTGGATTACCTAAAACAATGTGGTATCCAACGTTGTGCTAAAGGTGATAGAATGTTCCTTCATATCTTTAGATCCAACCGGAAGTAGTCAGCAAAGTTAAAGAGAAGCAAGTGAATGATCCATTCCTTGTGGATGTTATAAGTGATATGAATAAGGAATCTCGATTGATTTTAACGTCCGGACTGATGGAGTGGTGAGGTTTAGAGACCGATTCTATGTAGCAAATGATAGAGAACTGAAGGAGAAGATTTTGAAGGAGGCTCACCTGTCCCGATATACGATTCACCCTGGGACGAATAAAATGTATCAGGATCTGAAGAAAAACTTTCTGGTAGAGGAAGATGAAGAGAGATATCATAACTTATGTGGAGAAATGCCTGGTATGTTAGCAACTAAAAGTTGAGAGGAGGAAGCCTTCTGAATTGTTACAGCCTATGCCGATCCCGAGCCGAAAATGGAAAGATATTACTATAGATTTTGTATTGGGTTTACCGAGGACTCCTTGAAATCATGGCGTCATTTTGGTTATAGTTGATCGGCTAACAAATTTAGCCCACTTCTTGGCGATAAGGACGACCATTTGCATGGTAGGTTGGTTCAGTTATATCTGAACGACAACATGAGGCTTCATGGAGTTCTTACCTCCATTATATCTGATAGAGATCCCCATTTTGTTTTGAGGTTTTGGGAAAGTTTGCACAGGGAACTGGGGAAAGAGTTGAAATTTAGTAGTGCGTATCATGCCCAAACTGATTGTCAATCTGAGTGTACCATTCAGATTCTTGAGGATATGTTAAGTGCCTCTGTTTTGGAGATAAAAGGAACTTGGGATACTTATCTGGCGCTGGCTAAATTTGCTTATAATAACAGTTATCATGTTAGTATCGACATGACACCTTTTGAGGCGTTGTATGGGAGAAAATGCAGGTCATCGATTCAGCAGGAGGAGACTAGAGATAAAAGGATTTTGGGCCCAAAGATTGTAAAGGAAACAGTAGAGAAATTTAAACTGGTCCATGATAATCTGAATATTTCTCAACGCAGATAGAAAAGCTATGCAGATAGGAAGAGGATAGAATTGAGCTTTGAAGTAGGAGACCTTGTTTTTCTGAAAGTCTCACCATCCAAGGAAACATTCCGGTTTAGAGTGAAGGGAAAACTAAAGCCACAGCTCATTGGTCCTTTCGATTTTCTAGAAAGGATCGGGGAGGTAGCCTACAAGTTGGTGTTACCACCTAGTCTGACGGGCGTACATGATGTATTTCCTGTATCGGTACTTCCAAAGTACATCCACGATCCTACACGCATGATTGACTATGGATCCTTAGCTATCAACAAGGATTTATCCTATATCGAGGAACTGCTGTAGATTCTGGATCAAAAGGATCAGAGATTACGTACGAAAACCATTCCCCTGGTGAAGATACTTTAGAGAAATCATTCATCGGAGGAGGCCACTTAGGATCGTGAAAAAGAGATCCGAAGCAAATATCCTCACTTGTTTTCTTGAGGTATGTAACTTTGTTTAATTTCGAGGATGAAATTTCTTTAAGTAGAGAGAGTGTGAGGTCCCGAACCCAAAAAACATGATAATTGGGAGTAATTAAAATGATGATAATCTATAAGAGGCCAATCATGCATTGAAAAATGAGGGTTGAAAGTAAAAAGTTGAAAAATACTCGAGTTCAGCAAGCAGCAGGGTTGCACCTGCCGTGCGCTCAAGGCGCGACAGCGAGCGCAAAATCCAGTGCATAGCCAAGCGCTAGGTGCGCTCGAGCGAGCCCTTGGCAGAAACCCTGGGCTCGCCGTGCACTCGAGCACCGGTCATGGGCCCAGCCACGTGATCTTTTTCTCCCGCGTTTTAATGAGGAATTTAGGGATTTGGGGTTTCATTTCCAACAGCACTCGACAGCAACGAATGGGAGAAGAGAGTAAGGAGAGAGAAGAGAAAGAAAGGGGGAAAAAACTTCCGTCCAGTCCCGGTCTGAGTCACGGTAACTGTAGATCGAGTTCAGGCAAGTATACTTCAGATGTAATTTTTCTCTTTTACCGCTTTCTCTTATTTCAAAATTGATGAAAATGCTTTAAAATTATATTGTTGCATGTCTAAAGTAAACAAAGTATGTTTCCCTTGATTGTTCAGTTAGATTATATGTTTACTCATGTGTATTGCAAGATTTGGCTTCGATTTCATGAACAAGCATGTAATTAGTGTTCGATTTAGTTCCAGAAGCATGCGATGAAAGCCTAACTCGAAAATATTAGGAATTTTTGGTTAAATTGCATGATTTAGTATATGTATTTGGATTTATGGCATTGATTTCATGTATAAACACAAGTTTGATGTTCGATTTGAGTGCAGAAGTTTTAGCAAAGCCCTAGGTACGAAAATGAAGGGGTTTTGATGATTTTTAAATTAGCTCCTGTTATATAAAAGTTAATTGGCGTCGAAATGAAGCTCCTAGTATATTTTGTTTTTGAAAATTTTACACGGGCTTATACCGATAAATCACCGTGTACTTCGGAAGTAAAATTGATGGGTTTTTAGACCGTTACTGTATATTCTAAACATTCTGAAGCTAACTGAAGGGTATGCAACTCTAATATGAAATAGGGTTTTCAGTTAAGAAGTTATTTCTAGTACTGTTATTTAGGACCCAGGACTGATTACAGATAGGTTAGGTTCTCCGGCATACCTTAGAACGTTACGGTAGTGATCGAGGATAACTCTGTCTATAGATTTATATGTGGTCCGCCCTTCCTCGGGGCGTTACGGTCAGGAGGAAAGATTCTAATTCTGGCCTACCTTCGGGAGGTACACTTGTACTGATCCCATGGGACGGGATCTCCTGTTTATATTTTTGGCCTTCGATTGTGTGGAGCGAATACAATCTATCCTCGATTATTCACCCCTTCAGCTAGTAGGGTCTACTTGTAGGATCTGTTACTGTTCTATTCTGTACCACTGTTCTGTTCTTTATTGTTCTATACCACTGTTCTGTACCGATTTCTATTCTGTACTGATATAAAAGAAAAAGTTTTTGACTCTATTATTTGATTCTCTTTCTGAATTATACTGATTTCTGATTTTTGAGTTTAATTATTGTCTAATTATGCTTTCTCTATTTTCCATGTTCTATTCTACATAACTGTTCTGTTTCTGCATGGTTTCACAACTGTTCTGCACAACTGATTTACTGCATATCTACACATACCTTGCTAGGCCTCGGCTCGGTGTTTTACTATTTTTCCCTCTCTAGATGAGTCTGTAGAGCTAGTACTTGACGAGAAAGAGTGACTTAAAGCATCTTTTGAAGACTTTTGGGGATTTGAAGCATTTTGGAGTCGCCAAAGAAAATCAGTTGGATGTAAAGACTTGACTGGATATATGATTTTGTATATGGATTTTATGCCTATGGACATTTATGTATATATGGGTTTTGTATAGAAATGCATGTAAGGCATGTGATGAACAAGAAACTATACTTCTATAGGTTAATAGTTCTGCTTCCGCCTTATACTTTTGGATATTCTGTATAGGTCCTAGATGGTATCTCACTCATGCACTGTTAATGTAGTAGATAGTTTGATGGATTAATGCCATGGATGGCATCTATAGTCATGTGTATGCGTGTTATAGGAACAATTGTGGTATAAATTAATAGTTGTGTGCTTATACTAGTTGGTTATACAGGTTCTGTACAGGTTGTATTTTTGGGTTTTCATCCAGTTACAAAGAAGACTCTACCGAAATTTTTACAGAAGTTATACTTTGTATTTTGGTCCTAAATTCTATTTCTGTCTTGATGGAAGTTTCTTAGGAAAAAAAATCTGTTCCGTCACATAAATGCACCCCGGTTGCGCTCGAGGCGCAACCCGGGCACTAACGCCTTGGGGCCATTTTTTGCCTCCAAATCTATTTTTTCCACATTTTTCCTTAACCTAATTACCTTAAATGTACTTATATTAATTCAATGGCTTAGAATTATCATGTTTTAAAATTTGGGAACTCACAATTCTCCCCCACTTATAGAAATTTTACCCTCAAAATTGAACGATCAACAAATTTTATAATCAAGGAACCTTCCTAATGGCTCCAAATCATTTCTAGATTAGGGTGATTATCCTAGAAAACCTTAAACGAGCAGAATGCCTTATCTCCTTTAAGCTAAGCCTCGAGTTTTGAGCATTTCCTCTAAATATTAACTTAAATCATAATATATACGTAAGACCATCACTCTTCCACTGCGCACGTTGTTCAATCATCAAGCTCAAATTAGCCGATTACAATTTACCACCACACTAATTCAACTTAGTGCCTGAACTCTTTTATCAAGCTTGGTGTAACGACCTGGTTTCCGAAACATTGTAAATTCTAGTA
>JAODPA010043380.1:0-11882 GCA_025585075.1 Nepenthes mirabilis | reverse complement strand
GTTGGAGATGATTGTGATGGGAATGAGGTTTCCCGAGATATGATTGTGTGGCAAATGTGAATTTCCCTCTCCAAGTGTTGAACCTAACCTTGAAACTAGGACCCTGAGTCATATGGGTAGTATTCTTTAGTATACCATGTCCATCGCGGTGTAAACCCGAGGAATACTTGGCCACGTATTCCGGCCGCTCGTGGGAGCGGGTGATGTCTGTGGCACGCTTTAGGAAATTACTATGGAAGAACGAGGATTGCCCTGGACCCCGGGGGTGTGGGGTGTGTCTGTCAGCGCTACATATTGAGATGTAGTCGTCTGTGATGATTGTTGCATGGATGCAACCGAGGGTCGTGTGCTACCGACCGAAAGTAGTAGCCGTGGCTTTAGAATGTGTAGCGAACACATTCCTGTCCTCGTTCTCTCGCATCGTTGGTTAGTACGGTCTACTAGTCGGGGTCCGCAAAGATGATATAATAATAAAAATAAATAATGTCCAATCGATGAACCCTGTGAATCAAGTGATTCAAGATATAACCGTGAAAACTGTGATGAGAACCGTGAGAATCTTGTGAATCCAAATGATGACCAATCAGTGTAATCGTGAGAACCGTGGGAATCAAGTGATTCCAGTTGTTCCTGTTCCCTCTCCTGTTCCCTGATTTTGGAGAGTATGTATTCCCTCCCGTTTCAGTCTTTGTACCTGTCTTGGAGGGGTGTTTATGATTACATTTGTTGAGCTGTTAGCTCACTCTTGCAGTTGTTATTTTTCCTTTCAGATGAGAACACTTAGCCGACGCCGGATAGATAAAGCAATGAGAGACTTGCTTGATGAGATTGGCTGGACGGCGAGTGTGCGAAAGCTTTGGACTCAGAGTTGGATCGGATTTTGAGTAGCCACTTAGAGTTGGGCATGGCTCATTATTGTTATTGTTTTATGGTTTTGTTATGTTTCCGCATTTATGATGATTTAGTATGCTTCCGCGTCTGTATTAATGTTTGGAGTTTTGTTTCATTTAGATGGCATCTCTCTAAATCCAGTATAATAGGTAGTGTACTGTATTGGAGTCATGGATGATATGACAGATGTGTGATCCTGTGTGGCGTGTTGTAGGCTTTGAGTTAAGCCTTTTGATTAGTTGTGTGCTTGTACAGGATATTTAAACAGGTTATATTTTTGGTTTTCGTCCAGTTGTAGAGGAAACTCTACCGGATTTTCTGTAGAATCCATAAGTATTAATTATGGATTTTGGTTTGTGCTGCCATTGACGGAGGTTATTCGATGGAGAATAATCTGGTCCGTCGCATTCTTTGACCGTTAGGCTAGCCTAACTACGGTATACCCATCACTAGCCCCCCATGTCGTGACCAGAATTTTGGCCTCCGACATATTCATGATGGGATGCCCTTCACTACCCTTCGTTGCTTGAGAATCCCGGAGGACTCTATGAAAAGCGAAGAAGAAAGTTGACCAAATCTGTTGACCGTCTTTGGTCAGATATGAAGAAGAAAGTTAACCTAATCTGTTGACCGTCTTTGGCAAAATCCAAAGAAGAAGATTGACCGGATCCGTTGACCGTCTTTGGTCAGATTCGGAGAAAAAAATTGACCAAATTTGGTAAGATCCAGAAAAGAAAATTGACCGGATCCGTTGACTGTCTTTGGTTAGATCCGAAGAGGAAAATTGACCGGATCTGTTGACCGTCTTTGGCCAGATCTGGAGAAGAAAATTAACCGGATACATTGACCGTCTTTGACAAGATCCTGAGAAGAAAATTGATCAGATCCGTTCATCTTCTTTGGCCCGATCCGGAGAAGAAAATTGACCGGATCCGTTCACCGTCTTTGGTCACATCCGGAGAAGAAAATTGACCGGATCCGTTGACCGTCTTTTGTCAGATCCGGAGAAGAAAAATTGACCGGATCTGTTGACCGTCTTTCGTAAGAATCGGAAAAACTTTCTATGAGCCCTGATTGACCCGTGGCCATTAGCCGGCTTGTCAGGCCAAAAGTGGATACGTATCTTCTCTTGGTTGGACCACTATCCAGACCATTAATGCGTTTGAAGATCTGCTTTATAAGGGGCCCATTTGGAAAACGACACGTGGCAGGAATGATGGCGTGCCTTTTTAAGGAGGTTTAAGGCGTTTCACACCTTGCTGTTTAAGTTTCCCTCCTTACTCTGAGTGTTCTCTTACGCCTCCTACTTTGCCTTCTTCTTCTTCAACCCATTTTCATTCCCAAAGAAACTCTAGTTCCTCTGTTAACATTGCCTCAACCTCTATTACCGACATCTCTTCTGTTCTTCGAAAGAGTGATGTGAAGGCGTTGTGTGTTGAGTATAACATCCCGAATGATATTACGTGGAGGGTTCCGGACAAGGATGACAGTGCCTTCTCTCCACTAGTAGGGCACGTCGCGGTGTATGAGGCCCACCTGAGGAGTGGTCTCCGTCTTCCTCTTCCGGACGACTTGCAATCGATCCTTCAAGCTCTACGAGTCCCTATCGCCTAACTCCACGCTAACGCCGTACGGTACATTTATACTCTTTGTATCTTCCTTCGCAAACATTCTACGAGATTGATAATGTCCATGGTGAATGGACTATTTACGATAAATCAGGGAGGTGAGTGGATCTCTCTCGTTCCCCATAGTGGTCTGAAGATAAACACGGCCATATACGACTCATTGAAGAATTGGAAGAACCGATTCTTCTTTATGAGTGTGGCGGAGACTTGGCCCCTTGCAAAGGATTGGGGTCAGGTGCCACAGGTGTATATTGGAATGCCGTCTGTGACGGAGACGGCGTCCTTAGAATGGTTGACCAAATTGATCAAAGACCACATTTCAGATTTCAAAAGGGATTTCTTGGTCTCTAGGGTAGAGGCCAAGAAGGTGAATTGGGGACCGCCTTCCCCGGTTCAAAAGCTCAAGGCGCAGCCGTAGGCGATGATGATGCGCCCGGAGGAGTCCAGGGGCCTGCTCATTCACTCTCGTCCAATAGACGACGATTTTATCGGCCCGCGGCCCAAAAGAATGGCAGTGGAGACGCCCTTCTCATCGTCTTCGGGGCTCGACTACATCACCGCTGGAATTTATTGCGGCCCCGACAGTACCACCGGAGTGGAGAAATCTTTTGATGACTTGCTGGAGGCTAGGGGTGGAGTTATTCTAGCGCAGCCCGTGCCATGGGTGGTTCCTCGAGCGGTACAGACAAAGACTTTTTCGGAGCCAGCTTGTGAGCCACCGGCGGAGGCGCAGGAGCCGTCTATCGGCTCTCCGGTCATGCAGACGCCAGCTGAGCAGTCAGTGGTTGATCTTGATCCTCGAGTAGCCGCAGTGGAGGCCGTAGCTGGGGAGCCTGTTGCCGCTGCAGATGACGTTGATGAGGGGCTCCTGGACGAGATCCTGGAGGAGGCCTCTGCCAGCTCCGCTCGCGAGGGAATCGCTTCCGGCCCGCTGCCACCTGAGCCAGGCTTAGAGGCCAGACCTAAGAGGCCCGCGTGGAGAGTCTGCGAGGTATAATCTTTCGCGATACTTTCTGCATAATTTCTCCTTTTAAAATTCCTAACTCGTTTTTTTTGTGCAGAAGGAGAAGGTGATTGCTGCCATTGCCAAGGTAATAGACCAGCGGGACCAGATAATCTCTGACAGGGAGGCAGAGATTGCCTGGCTAGATACGAAATTGGCAACTTTGGGGGCGAGATACAGTTCCGATGCAGCTGCCTTGCAGACTGTTCTAGCCGATATGGAGGCTGAGAACACCAGTCTGAAGGAGGAGGTTGCCTTGCTAAGGCAGGAGAACGAGCGACTCACTGGGTGCCTTAGCCAGCTGGGAGGGCAACTAACGGAGCTGGAGAATCGCCTAAGCGTTCGGATACGCCCTCATGAGATTGAGCAGTTGATGTGGTCGCGGATGTGGGAAGGGGTCAATATGTGTCGGCGTATCGCGCGGCTCATTGACCCTAATTTTCCGGTGGAGCTTCTAAATATGTCAAACAGATCCGCCCAGACCCGCGACAGTCTCGTGATGGATCCGCGAGACGGTCAGGCGCCGCGTCCGCCGCCCCCGTAGTCTTTTGCTGATTTTTGGACTTTCTTTTATATTTATATACTTTGTAAGATATTTGGAAGCAATAAAATGAGAATTTTCTCACTTTGTGTCCATTTCTTTTTACTGCTTTTGTGTTTGCATGTCTATTGTATTGGATGGCCAACTTAGTTGGCTGGCAGCCATTGTAGTGCTGCCAAAGAAGTGAAGTCCTTAAGCTTTCTGTAGGCAGTTGTGTTAACAGGCCTAGATGTGGCGGCTTGTGTGTGAAGCCTGGTGGCGCTGCCCAAATGCTGACTTGGGCGGCCAGCGATGGAGAAGAAATTTTTTCCCTTCGATCGTCGTTTACTAATCACGCTATCTCCTTGTGGAGGAGGTCGTTGCGTGTGCTGCGCTAGCCCCTTAAAAGTTTGACCGCTAACGGACTACTTGGATGACCAAAGTTTAGATCCGGCCACATATGGGCCGCCTGGATGACCGGGGTTTAATACGACCACCAACGGGCTACTCGGATGACTGAGGTTCACACTAGACCGCTCATGGGCCATCTGGATGACCAGGGTTTAAATACAACCGCTAATGGGCCGCTCGGATGACCGAGGTTTATGTTCGACCACTTATGGGCTGCCTAGATGACCCAGGTTTGTTAACGAGAGGGTGAAGACTCTCCCGACTTAGGGGCAGTTTAGGTCGGGTAACCTGCAAAGCAAATACATGTATATATGTATGCATATAGGAAGGGGAAGGCAGTATGCTAAGGAAACACTCATTTTGACAAATTAAAACAAGCAAGCGAATGCGTACACACAACAATGCAAATACGTACCTGTGTCTTTTACTGGAAGTAGCGTTTGAGGTGGATCGCGTTCCATGTTCGAGGGTCCAACTTTTCGTCCTGCCTCCGGAGTTTGTATGTTCCGTTTCGCAAGACGGTGGAGACTAGAAAAGGCCATTCTCAATTAGGGGAGAGCTTATTGTGACCGGCCAGCTTGCTCGTGGCCTTAACGCTTCATAGGATCAGGTCTCCAATATCAAATTGTCACGCCTTTACCTTTTTATTGTAGTATCGGGCAATTCGATAGGCCGCTGTCTGCATTCTGGCGATGTCACGGGCTTCTTCTAACAAGTCTAGGTGCTCCCTGATTTTTTGGGAGTTACCATGCGGGTCAAATGATTTCACCCTAAGACTTAGAAGCCTGATTTCATCCAGGATTACTACTTTAGTCCTGTAATAGAGACTGAAGAGCGTCTCGCGCATTGATTCTTTCGGGGTTGTCTGGTAAAACCAGAGAGCTGAGGGGAGCTCGTCTATCCGGGAGACCCTCTGCATCCTCCAGCTTAGTCTTTAACCCGTAGAGGAGCGTTCGGTTCGTGACCTTCACCTGTCCATTCACTTGGGGGTATGCCACCGAAGTGTTGACCAACTTGATGCCAAGGCTGGCGCAATACTTGGTAAAGTATTTTTTCGAGAATTGCGTCTCGTTGTCCGTCAGACGACCTTAGGGATGCCAAATCTGCAAATAATATTCTGGCGAAGGAATTTAGGAGCGTTGTGCTCCGTAATTTTTGCCAGGGGATAGTTTCGACCCACTTGGTGAAGTAATCGATACCCACGATGACGAACTTTCTCTACCCTGTGGGAATGAAAAATGGGTCGAGAATATCGAGCCACCTTTGCGCGAAGGGTCGAGGGGCCTGGAGTGTCCTCAGGTCTGCGGATGGCTAGCGGTGAAGGTTACTGTGAAGCTGGCAGTTTTCACCCTTCTTTACAAACTCAAGTGCATCCTTTTTCACGAGGGCCAATAGTAGCCCTACCGCATGATCTTGAAGGCTAAGTTTTTTCCGCCAATGTGTGATCCGTAAATCCTGAGGGGGACTTCGCCTAAAGCGTAGTCAGCCTCTTCGGGAGGGCGTCATCCAATTTTTCGCTTTAAAAATCTGCAACGCCTCTTGTTTTTCTATGTTGAGAGCATTCAGGATCTCCCTCATGTCTCACGAGTACTGTTTCAAATTTTCGGCTGCATCGGCTCTAGCCAGTTCGTTTGCCATCCAGTTTTCAGTTATGGAAACATGAATCAGGGTTAGTTTGTCGAAACCCTGGGCGGTTTCCCTTGCCTTTGCCAAGTATTTAGCCAAGTGAGGATTGTTTACCCCGAAGTCTCCGTTAGCCTGGTTAACGATTAGTTCGGAGTCGTTGTAGACTGCCAATCTCTTGGCAGAGTATTCATTGGCCAATTGTAATCCTGCTAATAGGGCCTCGTACTTGGCAACGTTGTTGGTTGTCGGAAATCGAGCTTAAGGGAGTATTTCACCTCAAACCCGTCAGGGGTCGTGAGGACCACTCCAGCGCCACTGCCAGTGTCCGTAGACGATCTATCTACTTGAAGAATCAATTCTAAAACTTCGTCAAGCTATTCCGCGCTTTCTGTGGGCTGCTCTTTGAGAATTAGGGTCGTGGTTTTAATAATGAAGTCAGCCAGAGCCTACGCTTTTACAGCAGGTTTGGGCCCGAATTCGATATCAAACTCGCCCAACTCGATAGCCTATTTCACTAGCTGTCCAGAAATGTTGGATTTCTGGAGTATACTTTTCAGATGCTGGTTTCTAAGGACTACTACATGATGTGTTTGAAAGTAGGGCCTTAGCTTCCGCGCAAAGAATATAAGCGTCAAGGGCAATTTTCTGCACGTGAGTAGCGGGTCTCTGGGCCGATCAACGTTTTAGTTACGTAGTAGACCAGCCGTTGAGTATCGAAATCCTAGAGTATGAGGACAGAAGTGAGGAATGCTTCTGACACTGCTAGGTAAAGATACAGCTCTTCTTCACCCTTTGGTGACACTAGTAATGGCAGGCTGGCTAAGCACCACTTCAATTCATCGAAAGTTGTCTGACAGTTTGCAGTCCATTGAAACGAGTTGGATTTTGTTCCCCTTAGGGCCTTAAAGAAGGGCTAGTACTTGTTGTCAGACTTCGCGAGGAAGCGGGACAGTGCTGCCAACTGTCCAGTCAATCGCTGGACGTCCTTTACGTTCCGTGGTGGAGTTATGTCTGCGAGAGCCTTAATTTTCTCTGGGTTTACCTCAATTCCTCGTCGGGAGACGATGAAACGTAAAAATTTTTCGGAGGCTACCCCGAAGACACACTTAGTTGGGTTCATCTTCATGTAATGCTTGCGGAGTACCTCAAACGACTCTATCAGGTCGCGAATGTGGTCGCCGGTAAACTTTCTCTTGACGAGTATGTCGTCGACGTAGACCTCCATGTTGTGATCGAATTGTTTTTCAAACATCTTGTTGACCTGTCGTCGATAGGTTGCTCCAACGTTTTTTAGTTTGAAGGGCATCACTTTGTAGCAGTAGGTGCACTGATCAGTCATGAAAGAGGTGTACTCCTCGTTCTCTGGACTCATCCGAATCTGGTTGTAACCCGAATAGGCGTCCATGAAGCTTAGCAACTCATGTCCGGCTGTTGAGTCAACCAGCAAGTCGATCCTTGGTAAGAAAAAGCTGACCTTTAGCCAGGCTTTATTAACATTCATGAAATTGACGCACATCCGCCATTTTTTATTGCTTTTCTTTACTAGGACGACGTTAGAGAGCCAATCTGGGTAGTGGACTTCTCTAATAAATCTTGCGTCCAACAGTTTCTTCACCTCCTCTCGGATGGCGATCAGCTTTTCTATGGAGTGGTTTTTTCGCTTCTGCCTGATGGGCTTTCAGCTAGGATCGAGCCCTAACTTGTGGACCATCACTTCAACTGGAATTCCAGGCATGTCTACTGGAGTCCATGCAAAGATATCAGAGTTCTGTCGCAGGAATGCAATTAACTCATCGCGCAGTATTCAAGTGAGTGAGCCGCCGATCTATACAAACCTTTCTAGTTCCTCCGAGTTCAGTGAGATTAGATCTATGACTTCGCCAGATTGCACTTACTGTAGGGTTGTCTCATCTCAATGATCGAGTTCTCCAACTGTTCTAGAGCTGCGGTAGGGGCAACCTGAGACATGTAGCATGTCCGTCCAGCAACTTGGTCACCTAATACCTCTCCTACACCGTAAGGCGTTGAAAACTTCATTTTGAGGTGTGGAATTGAGGTGACTGCTCTGAACGCTGTTAAGCACGGTCTGCATAGTATTGAGTTATAAACAGAGGATAGGTCGACCACCAATAAGGTGAGTGTTTGACTCGCTATTTTTGGATACATGCCCAATGTGACCTCCAGTTGGATGGTCCCTTAGACGAGCATTGACTCATTGTCAAGGCCATACAATGGGCCTTCGGCTGGTTTTAATTAATTCTTTCTTAAGCCTAATTTAAAAAACGTATCCAAATAAAGCAAATATTTTGAACTATCATTATCGATAAACACTCGCTTCAACTGGTAGTCAGTTGGTAGTTGACACTACCATCTGAAACGAGCGCAAATACAACGAGGGGATCAACATGGAGGGATATTACATGAGCCAAATCATTATCATTGAAGCTAATGGTGTTGTTCGCCGTGCGCTGCTTCTTCCTCCTAGTCTGCTGTTCCTCATTGTCGGTTGGATTTTTTGAAGGTCGGGTGGCGATCATATTAACCACCCCTGCCGCAACTCGATTTCGGGGAGGAGACGGCTTCTGCCCTTCTCTGCCAGCTGCTTCAGAATTTTTCCCAGAGCCCTTGATGAATTTAGTGAAGTGGCCCCTGCGAATCAGCTCCTCAATCTCTCTCTGCAGCGTCTTACAATCCTCAGTAAAATATCCAGTAGAGCGGTGGAAGTGCAGTACTTTGACTGATTCCCAGTGTCCTTCAGTGGTTTTGTCCACTTTAGGAACTTTTTTTCGTGGATCTGCATGAGAATATTTGAACGTGTGTTCGTTAGGGGCGTAAAGCTGGTAGGTCCGTAATCTTTGCGTTCTAACGGCTCAGTCCTGTGCTACTTCCGGCTGGAGTGACCACT
Organism: Nepenthes mirabilis; assembly: GCA_025585075.1. NCBI lineage: Eukaryota > Viridiplantae > Streptophyta > Magnoliopsida > Caryophyllales > Nepenthaceae > Nepenthes > Nepenthes mirabilis. The sequence goes on along the minus strand of JAODPA010043380.1, from coordinate 2,898 downwards.
GCCGCTGTATTTTCTTTTTCCCTCTCTAGGGAATGGTTGAAGCTGATCTATCCGTTCTGGACGTTTCGCTTCGTTTGCCCCCTCTGCCGCTGCGTAGGCCCAGGTGATGGACTCCGCCTCCCGGAAGGTGTGGGGATTCTTGTGGGCCAGGTGTTTGAAGAAGTCCCCGTAGGTCAGCGCGGAGATGAAACTGTCCAATTTTATCTCCTCCGTGATCCGGGGAATCCGCCTGGCCTCTACCACAAAACGATCCAGGAATCGCCGTGGGTTCTCTCCTGACTTCTGCTTAATGTGGGAGAGGTGCCACGGTTGCTTCTTTTCCCGTCGGATCGAGGCATACTGAGCCAGGAAGATATCTGTGAGCTTCCAGAAGGTGCTGATAGTGCCTGAAAGGAGGTGATGAAGTCAGATGCGGGTATCTCCGTTCAGTGTGAGTGGGAAGCAGCGGCACATCGCTAAGTCCTCCAACCCTTGTAGACTCAGATGGGTGCGGAAGTGATCCAGATGATCAACTGGATCACTGCTCCCATCGTATGAGTCAAAGGAATGCATCTTGAACTTGGTGAGCAGTGGACAGTTTAAGATCTCCGCTATGAAAGGAGATCTGTCAAGGTCAATAGCGTGCTCATCGTCCTGAAACACACGGTTCCAAATCTTATCCATGCGCAAATCTGCGCGAACAGCGTTGGCAGATCTCTTAGAGTTGAGGTAAGCTCTCAACTCTATTTTATCACTGGAGGGTCCAATAGCCGACTGGCTACTACCTCCAGTGGACCTGGCAGTCCTAGAGGTTCACTCTTAGTCTACGTTCCCGTTTTTTACCTGAGAGTATTGGAGATTTCTTCTCTCCGGACTTTCTCCCGGAGTTGTGCTTCCAGAGCGCTCTTCAGGCCTGCTCTGGCCTGGAGCGCGCGAAGAGGCTGGGATCAGATTATTTGTGGGTCTCTCGGGCCTTCTAGCCAGCTTCTTTTTCCTCGGGCCACCTTTTTTGGTGGCCGGCGCAGGGACGGCTACTGGTGGAGCCGCCTACGGTGGCTACTTTTATCGAGAGTATAGTATTTGGAGTAGACTGTTGTTGGTCTGCATCTACTCCATCAGTTGCTGAAAGTAAGGCGCTGGCACCCCACCTATCGTCCCGATGACTAGGGTACTAGCAGTGTAGTCCTGGTCGGGAGAAGTGGCATCTCCAGCGGGATCGCTAGTTTGGGTTCTCGTATTCACCATTGCGGATGAATCTGGCAGTGAAAAGAAAGCGTTGTGAGGAACTGTGGTTGGCTTTTCGTAAGCGCTTCCCACAGACAGTGCCAATGATGCGTTTTTGGATCCAAATTTTGAACAGATTTCGGTTGATCCGCTTGTCCTAGTTTCGACTCCGTTCATTGAGTTAGGATCCTGCACACCACTAAAATGAACAGGAGATCAATGTATCGACGGAAAGTTATCTCACCGAAAATATTCCGACGCTCAAGTTAGTAAATAGCCTTCGAAATCTGAGAAGGTTACTAGAATTAAGAAGTGAAAAAGAGGGAGTGTAAGAGTGTGTTGATATCCAGATAAAAGAGAGGCAAAGCCGTCTTATTGAATCTGGATGGTGAGGAGGTAGTAAACGGCAGTCAGAAGCACGTTGTATACCTTGAATTTTTTGAGTGTTAACAGAAAGTAGGGAATTGGATGTCGGTCTCAGTTGTCGTTGTAAGTGTTGTGTCAATGAAAGCTTACGTGCCCTAAATGAGAATTCTAGGGTTTACTTAAAGGATGATAGGGTAATTTTCCTTGATTAGAATGTGTGATCTCCTGCGTTATTCTGGATGGCCTTCCTTTTACAAGGAGGCGCAAATTGTTAAACTAGCCGAGATTTCTTCCCTTTTTGGCGGTCAGCGGCTTTCTAAGTTACTCACTTTCCTTCCATGCATTCTACTGTTGAAGAGCCCCAGTTGGTAGGAGATTGAAAAAATTTGGTGCCTTTCTTATAGGAAGGGCATTGATTTTGTCAATATCCTTTTTAGGTGCTGGCTGAATTCGTGGAAGGTGCTGAAAGAGTCGTTGCTGGTCGCCTGTTGGATCGTGGGCTCAAGTGGGCTAGACTTGTAAAAAGCCATTTTATTTTCAACCCATTATTACAGTGATTCCAGTCAATATTCGGGTTAACTGTTCTGTACGCAAGTTGGCCGCCTGCTTGTGTCTCGACGGTCAATATTGACGTTGACCGTTCGGAGAGCGTTTAAACTTTTCAGGATTTAGGTCTTCACCTACTGTTAGGCTAGTATTGGAGTTGATCGTCCAACAGGCTATTTAGTCATTCTTTGACCGTTTGGCCAGCTCAGTTATGATATACCCAACAAATACATTGATATAATATATATAAGCTCGCCTAAAAATAAGTCGAAAACTGAGATTTTCACTGTCTCGGGCACTGTTCGAATCCTTCCTCTCGATGCGTTAATGTTCATCCAATTTACAGCGGGCACGCAGGGTCTCAAATAGAAGTTTACTTCCTTCATAACTTACTCATTAACTCAATACAAGATTTAAACAATAATGTAATGATTAAATGATACTAGAATTGTGAAGGAAAGAGGGATTTCGTTTGCCTGATTTTTCTTGCTTTCCATGGCACCCACAGCAGCAGTCAAACAACAATGGCGGTCGGCTATTGTTGAAGGCACAGTGCAGCAGATAACCCAGAAACAGAAGACAGCCAGCTTTCCTTAATTGAAGGCTAAAACTCATCCAACCAAATGCAGTCCCACGGCCACTAAAATTTCCCGTCATAATTTTCCATTCAACGCAGAGAGTGTTGAGGGAAGAAGAAGAGGAGAGACGGCTGCGGCTATGTGTGTGTTCGATGGAGGGGATGAAAGTAATTAGTTTTAATAAATTTCAATTATTAATATTACT
>JAODPA010043369.1:20038-35871 GCA_025585075.1 Nepenthes mirabilis | reverse complement strand
CACCAAACAAACCGCTCACGCTACGATTTTTATCGTGCGTGCAAAGTCACGGAGAATTGTTATCCACCTTATCGCAATGATACGGCATAAAGATGGATTCTCGATATTACAGGATTAAAGCCACGTATAAAATAGCAATTCAAGAAGAGAGGAGATCCCACAGTAATTGATTTTTCAGCAGAAAGAAACAAGCAAATTAATTGATAAATAGCAAAGGCAAAGTTTTGTTCAAAAATGACAGCAGTCACCGCATCAAACAGGAGACGAAAATTAGTCGTATGGTGTTTCCAATGGAGGCATTTTAGGCCACAACATTTGCCCAGCAAATTCCGTGGGCACATGGATAGCAAATTATAGTTCGAGAATGAGCTTTGTACCCTGATTTTATTTCAGCACCTTAAGCCCATAAAAGAACTCTTGGTTTTGTAGATCAACGGGAGGAAAGGAAATGGAAACAGATGTAAGCCTGAAACTTTTGTCTGAGTGCTCTCACTGCGAACGGAATTTTCGGCTGACTTGTTCATAGCTTGGGACATAAAGAACTGAAAACATGGGTTGGAAATTAGGACAAGCAATCATCAACTCTGTCTTCCAATGGAAATGGGATGTAAAAAGATACAGGTAGACATAGAGAATAAGCATAAGCATTCACAAAAAATTACCATCGCCATGTGAAGCCATTGTCAGAGGGGAAGATAAGAGCTTTTCTGCCATGGCAGTTATATCCTTCACTGCAACTTCGTCGATAGCTTTCAAGAAATGATCCACAGGTTTCCTGGGCAAAGACATACTCTTTTAAAAACAAGTGCAAAAGCTTGGATGGGTTTAAAGATTTGAAGCAGCATGCAGAACAAAAATTAAGTTTAAATATGTTGTGCAATTCAAACATAAAGATGAAGAGGAAAAACACAAGGACGACAAAGAATTTAATGGAAGCACCTGCTTTTAGTTAGTAATTGCTCCTACATAATGACCAGAAAAAGGGCCTATACCTAGACATTGAGTGTAGAAATCAATAGCTTTTCTAGATTCATAAGCACCCATGGGATCTACCCCCCCCCCCCCCTCCTCCCCTCTCTGATTTTGCCGGAAAGGTGTGAAGAGGAGGAAACATGCAGTTACCACATCAGCAGTTATAAACATGTGTGAAAACTCCCACATGCAGCAGACCTTCCTGAATGTTCGTGATTAAAGAACTACCATGGTTCCTACCTAGAGCACCTAATCCTCGACACAGCCTGCAGTTTTACCCATGACAAAGAAGCCACTCAGCGCATATGGCATCTAGAGAGCTTCTGAAGACTCAAAGCTCAAAAGTGGCTGACCACCATAGACAAGCAAAGAGATTTTAAACACATTTAGGCATAGAAAAAGCTTCAACCAAGAAAGGAGATTTTTTGTTTTTGATAAGTTTTTTCTATCATGCTCTTGATAAAACTATTAAAAGGACTTTATGATGTCCCATATTATATCTCTCAATCTTTACAGCCATACAATTAAACAGGAGCAACATGAGGAAAACAAGCTCAGGGTACTTCACAGCTTCAGCAGGGTCCTATCATCATTCTTCTTGTCAAGTGCTATGACAGCATAAAGGGCCCTAGATAATTTGAAGAAAGAAGCCTAGGAACTCTGGTCAGAAACAAAGTTACAACAACACAAATGCAACTAGAAGAGGCAATCTAGTTGTTCTTAACAACACAGAAGCTATGCACAAGGTCTCATTGGATCTTAGTTGTTTTTAACAGTGATGGCTATATACACCAAAACACACAGATATTGAGAATATTTCCGGCAATTACGTAGCTTACTAACAAAACATAACCGATGAATTAGAGAACTTTTTCATTTTATCAAAGACTACTGCATCAGACAGCTGGTGTCCTCATGTCAAGATAGCTGTATCCACAACTTCATGTTTGCATACAACTGTAAAGTCAGTGTATGTATGTATCCCAAAATAGTAGATTTTGTGAAACAGTCATAATTGTTCTATAGTTAATTTAGCATGTCTACTGTGATCACAAATCATGCACAACCTTCAAGAATGCATGAAAAAAGTAGCAGAATACAAAGGTGGTATTCCTCAAGAAAATGGAAATCCCTCTCACTAACTCAATATTCTTAACCATTTCAATACCAATATGGCAGTAAACCACTTTCCAAGAAGCTTTTGCCGTTTTCTTTTCTCCTTTAACCAAAAGACCCTTTTAATTATCCCAGAAATGTCAAAATAAACCATTGTAGTGGCCAATGAAGTACAAAATATTTGTACCAGTTCACTGTTGCACTCAGTGTCAAAGCCAGAACAAGCAGATAGAGTGGACTGGATGACACACATCAATGTGTTAGAAAGCTGGCTAATGGCACTTTGCATGGTTGTTAAGTATGGGATGGCCCAAAGACCCATCACTCATCTAACCCCCTGCACCCACCCCCACAAAAAAAGAGGGAAAAAATGTAAAATCAAAACAAGAAAAAAACAAAAAAGGTGATTATAACAGGTATGTATAGTTAGCTGACTTGCACAACCAGAAATTAAGTGTAGATTTTAAGTCTGCCATCCATCATTGACTCAATAACTAATGTCAAACAACAGTAAAATAAGTCATCATCATTCAAGAATGGTCATGGATTTAAACCATGAAAATAATTTTTCCATAATGCAAGGGTAAGGATGTATACATCTGACACTCTCAAATTTTACAATATGTTACAAGGTAAGCTAGTTGGATCTGATTGTTGGGAATAACATATCAAAGCCCCTTCATTTGTTTATAAGGGTCATTTGCATACCTACATTTTCCCTAAATACTCCCCAGATGACACTTCTCAAATATGCACCTAATGAGTAAAGAATGAGAAAGCAAAACATTATAGTGAACCTCTTTCATGTTGACACGAGAGGTAATTTGGAAAATGCAACCTGTACAGCAAAATATTGAACATCTATTAAAACAGAGGATGCTTGTTTAGATTTTGAAAAGTATTTTAAGAAATGTTATAGTTTCTTGCTTTTGGCAAAAGCACTTTGAGGTATAATAATAAAAGTTCTGAATTGAATACTTATTTTAAAAACCCAAAGCAAATTAAGAGAATCTCAATCAGTTTTTTGGGAAGCATTTCAGGAATCATTCAATTCAATTCATAATTTTTTTTTCCAAAAGTTGTTCAACAGCCATGCAAAACAGACCATTAATTATGCAGCTTCCAAGGGTCAATATCTATTATTCCATCTATAAGAAAAGGTGCTATGGAACATTACAAGAAACTTTACAAATATGTCATAATATATTACAGCTGCAAGACAAAAAGGCACGTATATTACAAATAAGACAGACATGTAAGAGAAAATGAAAAGAAGCAGAGAGATCTGGATAGGGAGGTGTAGAGAAGAGTTTATTTGAAAGAACAGCCTATCCCTACCTCTCTCGGTATGTCAAAAGTTGTCTACCAATATCTTCAGATGCAACCATCTGCAGAATATACATCAGGTAATAAGAAAGCACAAGAAGTTCCTTGATTATGCACACATATGTAGGAACATACTCTTGATTCCAAGTTCATCAAAATAGCCGATTTTGTTGATGCTTTAGCACGGTCAAGCTGCACCTGGGTAACTACACAGACAAATGAAAAAAGATCTAGGCAAGAAAATAACACGATCTAGAGACAAGTGTAGAAATCATTAAACAATGTGGCCCCAATCAGAAGGTATGGCAGCAAACCTTCTCCAGGTGTTGCGATTGCAATGAATTCTTTAGCAGCAATATCAATGGCTTCTGAAACAAAATCGGAGCCCTGTATATAACAAGAATCTCCAAATGTAAAGCCAAGTTAATCCAAATAAAAATAATAGGGAAGATCGAAAGCCTGAAACTCCCACAACATAGGGTATGGGAAAGGCAAGATGTACGCACCTAAACAAAAGTGAAGAATGAAATTTCAGAGAAACAGTAGCCACGCTACCATATCAAAGAATTTAATTAGAGAAACTAGCCATATTCAACAAAACAACATCATGTTAACATTTCCCTTTCAACTTCATAACATTTCAAAAATAGACACCCAATGCACACAAGCACAATAAACTAAGTTCTTATTAAATCCTTGCCTCCCACTTCAAAGAGGGGTCACTTCTCTAAAGTTTGCATCACAGGGCACAATGAAGCTGCATCCACTTAGCTCCAGAAATTACAGATGCATACAAGGGCAGGAATATTTGATTAAAAAATGAAAGAGGGCCTACAATTAGAAAAGAAATGCCTCTCAATGTTCTAGGCACCAATACCATTCAACCTAGCTCTCAGCAGTGTGCCCCACCCCCATGCCCTCCCCCCACCCCAACGAAAGGGGATAGGGTAGGAATTCAAGGGAGTTAACGGTCCAAGATTAGCCAATGCACAAAAACCTGCTTAAAGTGGTTTCCCAAGAAAGCAGAGAACATCAAATGAAGTAACCATAAATAGGACATGACTGATCTTGTGAACTACATAACAAAAAATGAGTCCATCCAAGGTGATAGGTTTCCAGATCTCTGGCCAAAGCTTTATCAATCAAATCTTAGAGTCATGGAATGAAATATCGATCAATATCTAATATATTGGGAGAAGCCACTTTAAGCAGGTTTTTGTTCAATGTCGCACTCAATTTGCCTGTCAGCTTACAAATCATAGGAAATTTTTTGCTTCTGAGATATCCAATAGAGATATACATTGTCTAACATGTTCGATACTAATATAGCTGCGAATACCGATATTATCTTCTGTGCTCACTGCATGTGAGGGAACATGGATGGTCAGATTGGGATGAACTAGATCCAACAAGCTCCCATGAAAATGCAAACCTGTGGTAATAAAGATAAATAGAACTGCCAAAATGGAGTACACAAAAGTAATCCTTGGACCTTGGACAATTTTCCTTTCCTATCCCCAGAGTTAAAGACAGCCCCATTTCACCCTATTCAGGTTGATGATTTATGGTTATACCAGCAAAAACCAAGTCAGCACATGCGAACTGAACGAGGTCATCTATGTTAATCGGATTTGGGTGTAACGGAAATGGTTACATGTTTAGGTGTTAGTCTCAGCTATTTGGTCTTCTATAAATGGATTTCATCATCAAACTCGGAAGCACAGGCACCTCCTCTAGGGTAGCATGTCAATGTCTGCGAAGTATCAAACATAAATATTCCCCAGACACTCTCCAATAACACATCAGATACTCACTGGCGCTTTTCTGATACTCTTCGACACATTGGGAACTTGGGATATATAACCTTTTTGTTAATACGAGTGGCTGGGAGCCTGGGGACATGCTAAGGACACTCAGAAAACATTTGTGCTAATTTAATTTTTCAAGCAAGTAAACAGGGCATTTGATGAAAATTGGGTATGTATTAATGCTACTAAATAATTCGCAAAAAAATTTCAAAATATAAAGCTAAATTGAGAGTGACAAACATCACTAGTTTCCATTCACAATTAAGCATCTGGCAAAGGAAAAGAACTAACAATGAGGCAAGGCTACCGGATGGATGATGATAAAGATTTGACATTTCCCAAGGTCTCATTTATTCTCTTAGAATAAATTTATCTCCTTAACGCTATTTCTTGTTCTCTTCTTCTATGTTGTGAAAATTTGTGTACGCATTCACTATATTCAATTTATCAACTAACTTTGCCGCTGAATTGTTGCTTGACTGTTTTCCTATGGTTGGTTTTTTATCTACCTCCATCATTCCCTCTCTGGCTAGAAAGGAGGCCCGTCTCATTTCCTAGCTCTCTCGGTTGAATTATAGCCATGTGTTTAGTTGATTGGTTTTCTCCTCTAGCTTTTATTCAGTTATGAACAAGAGCAAACCTTGACTGTGTTTTTTTGGGGTTCTCCTCTAATTCTTCATTGTTTTTGTTTAATAGCTACCTTTTTCTCATGAATGTCCCTGCATTTTTCTGGTAAATTGCTTGTTTAGGAACTTTTGCTCATGATGAAATATCTTAGAGCAATTGGACATTGCAGAGCACAGTACTGATTGCTAATTAGTGTAAAATACTGTTGTTTCATCAACCATATTCCCATGAATTATGAAATTTCACTAGCTTGTTCACAGTGTGGAATAATTATTAGAAAAATAGCGTCTCGGTGTTGATGTATCTTATCTGTGTCTCATTCCTGTAGCCATGCTTCTTAGTCCTCAACCAATCAATCTCACAATTCTATCTGATTATTATTCTCTACATGTCCCTAAAGTCTCAAGTGCTACACAAACTAACTCCTACAATTGACTAACCAAGTGACCATCCATTCCTCAACTTGAAAGAAAAGAGATCCACCCAATTTTTCAAACACAAGAGATCTGATCTATGACCCTCGACATAAAAACTTTGAATGTTGTTAGCATTTTATACTTTTTTGTTAGCTCTGAAATGTTTCCCGACTGAAATTTTCGAAATGAGAATTTTCAAAAGGAGAAAGAAGAATATTTTTAGAATAACTCCTGCATCTCTATTAGGTGGCAGTACTAGTTTCCCTTCAATTGGACCAAATCTGATAGTGCCTTTTCCAAGTGTAGTAGTTGTGCCAGGACTACTATTATACAGAATCTTTATACTATAAAACTTTCTCAAAACGTAATAAAAGGGGGCAGTTGACCAGTATGCGGTTGTGCATATCAAGCTTGTAACTGGAATGAGACCATCCCTTGGGGCACAAGTGAGCCTAAAGGCAAGCACAAACTTAACAATTATCATATGAGCACCTACACGAATGAGCAGGAACAACATTCCAGAATCCCAAATAATAGAGGCACAAAAAATCCCTAGTAAATCATCAATTCTACAATGCCCACATAGGCCCAACAAAAAAGACATTTTCATACAGATTATGGCTCAAGCCACGCAACAGTAGGGACAACAAAGAAAACATCATGATATATGAAAGAGTGAGATGCAATGTCTTCAAGTTATTGTGAGATTTGCTTACAGTGGTAGCTTGAATCCCAAAAATGCCAGTGTTATTGTAGATGCTGTTAAACGCGGAAAATGCCTGAATTTGCGGGTATTCATTCAGGACACGGAGATCTGGTCACATCAATGGAAACAATCAGCAGGACAAAAATTCTCCAGATGTCCATCCATGTATAAATATGAATAACAAACTCTCAAATCTGGTTCAAGTAAATATGTATGTAACAAAATATAAAAGATGTGAGCATATAAAACAATAATCTTCATTTTGCAACTTATTGTGTAAGAATATATAAGGGCTATAACTAAGAAGACACATGCACAAAGAGAGAGAGAGAGGATAACAACTAACTACACATTTATCATAAAATCTGAATCAAATATCAAATTCGTAGGTTACATACATAGTCGAGAATACATTCCTTTTCCAGGCCCACCAGCTGAAAAAGATCCACCACCTCCCATGAGCATCTGCAAAAGTTCAAATTCATCGCAGCTTCTCAACGTAGTTCAGCAAGTACGGAAGGAAACAAAGAGCAAACCTTTGAAACATTAACTGCAAAAAATTATTTTAGAAAAAGGATAAGGTGTAGGACAAGTGAAAAAAAAGGGAAGTTGAGAGTGAAAATCAGGGGGACAAAGAGCAGAAGCCAGAGGAGAAGGGAAAACAGAGGAAGAGTGACCAAACCATGATGAAGTAGGAATCAATAGTGTCAATACATAGATTCATCATCCATTCTGTAACGAATTAGAGGTGCAATCACATAGGATCCAGACACCAACTCTAACCAGGAAATAAGAACTTCTAAGACACAACAAGAAAAAAAGTCAATGACAAAATACAATCCCAGCACCTCAAAAATAACATCAATTCCTATTCTAAACTTCCCTATCATGGAAACTATGAAATTTTACCTTTCCCCATTATTCTCCCCTTGTTGGAGGTCAAATTTTGAAAAGGTGAATAATGAAGAAAACTAGGCAATGGAACAGCATCTCCACCACGAAGCACCTTCTAACAAACCAGGTCCGACACAAAATCTCATCGTGTAATAGCTTAACCAACATTGGGTAACCTTTAGAACTAGAAACTCTTTGCAATTATATTTCCAACATTCCCTAGATCCTCAAACTCTTCAGAAGCTTGCTACTTTTGCTCATTGCTCTTACAAGAAATTTCGTTCAAGAAAGCCTACATGCCAAGTTAACTCATGCAAATCTTGTAAAACAGACTTCTTTCTTTTCCTCTTTATTGGCTTGATGAACTTTCCCCACAATCTGCAATAACTTTTAAAAATTTTTGGCACACCAGTCAGCAAAGCATTGTGTTGATGACTCCACTTCGTGGGAAACTTCTTGGTTACTAGCCAAAAAGCTGCAGGCATCCTCACATTGACAGGAACCGGAACTTAATCAATTTTATAACCACAAAAAAACAGACTAGCAAACCAAATTTCTAACTGGCAACAATTATCATAGATGAACCTTCTTTTCAAAGCACATTTTGCACAAATGGAATCATCTCTGGAATAAACTGGACAAAAGAAAGAAACTAACTGAACGCCAATACTTTCTTATTTTCTCCACTTGCAAAATAAAAAAAAAAAATACTGGACATTGAATTTCAGTGCAACTTGAGAAATTTATTTATGAAGAATTAGCAGCAGAGAAGAAATGTGCATGACAGTAGCATGGCATTTTTTTCTCTTACTGATTTTCCCCATTTGTTCACACTGCTGTTTTATTTCCTTTTCCCGGATACTAATTTTTCCCCACTGCTTTTTAAGTAACACTAACAAAGAACCAAATAAGACCAGGATTGAAACTGAGTCATGGGGCATTCTTGTCACAAGGAAGAGGCCTCAATGACTGGGCTGAACTGCTGACTCAAACAGGGCAGTTCTCAAGCCTGGTATGATATTGGTTTCACCAACTAAGACTGGATTGGACAGCAAGGAGATGGATGGAATCCCTCTAGATCTGGGCTTATGATGGAGCATGCAAAAAGAAAGGCATCCATCAATCACACAGATTGACAAGTGAGAACAACATAAGAGTTCAGCAGAACATGGTGAAGATCAGGCAGCAACAATAATAACTATGACAGGGAAATTATGCCGGCATTGAGGCGAACAGTAATCACACGCACACTTTGCTGGAAATCTTTCCCCTCATTCCTGCTCCTGATCTCACTCCCATATCGACCCTCATGTCTCACTCAATTTACTGGAAACTCATTCTTAAATCACTTCCATTTTCTCTGTTCTTTATTCAAATGTTCAAAAAATTAAGGCTTTGGTATTTGAGGGCTGTGGCTGGAGGTTTGGGTTTTGAGAGTTGTTCCTAGGGTTTCAGGATTTACAGCAAATTAATGAACCATCTCCACTTCAGACGTTTTGACTTCTTTTTTTTATTTTCTCTTGTTTTACAATTCTACTCTGTTTTTCCAATTACTGCAAGAAAAATTTCTGGAAGGCAGTGGTTCTGGTAATTTGTCACTGGTTGGTAGTGGTGATGCATTTCAGATCAGCTAGGGGTGGGAGATTGTTGCGGAGAGGTTTCTTTGAATGAAGAGGCAAAGGGGCTGTTGTTGGCAGTGCATGGTTTAGAAGAGCAGAAACTAACGGTGGGGTATTCTGTGTCTGATATTGCAGCGGAAATGTAGATCATAACTATGAACTCCGCTAAGGTGATAACACTTGATGTAGGGCATCAAATTGAAAGAAAAGGGAAGGGGACAGGAAATAAAGAGGGCAATGAGAAGAAACAGGGTGGTGGACATACCAGAAATGACGAGAAACCAAGGACAAGAGTGACCAAACCAATAGGGGAGGAGGAAATCAACATAATCGATAATCATCAGATGCTCTGAATAAATAAACTAGAGGTGCACTTACATAGGCACCAGGCTCCTCCTTTAAGTGAGAATATAACTTCCTAAACATTACTGAAAATGTAAAGATAACAATATTAAATCCTTGACCCCCCTAAAATAAAGATAATTCCTTAATGTCCTAGACAACTTTTAAAAAAACTACTACAACTATTAAAAAAGATTGTCAAGGAAATAATAAAATTAATAAAAATATTCATAACATTGTCCTGGAGTCCTATATGCCCATGCCCCATTGGGATAATCTGATGGAACTTCTCAATCTTAAAGTGACAACTCTACCTGAAGAACAGTTAAAGTCACAGCTTCCTTATCCTTCAACCAGCCACCAGGAGCTTCAAAAGCAAGAGCAAAATGTGTTGTCTGGCCATGCAAACGACAATGTGAGAGTTATGTCAGATAACAAACAACTAAATCACAAGGAAGAGGGTGGAAATGAAAATGGTACCCACCCCTGAACCTGCCTGACAACGGTAATCACCTCCAACATACACAGATTTCGGCTCCTCGGGACGAGGCATACTAGGTAAGTCAGAGAGAAGTGGCTCAGCAATGGACAAGAGCTCCTTGTGCTCCACACCAGATGCAGCAAGTACCATCCGAGGCGCAGTGTAGTTTTCCTGAGACATCCGAAGGAAAATCAATTAGAAAGATCTAACAAGCCATGCAGATGAGAGCATCACAAATCCAGACGATAGAAGTCTAAATCGCAATATATACAAGAATAATATTTATTTCATACTTACAGAGACAAACTCCTCCAAAATGGTACTGTTCAGTCTGCTGATAGCAGATTCTGGAGCCAGAAGAGGATTCGCCAGCGCACCTGAATAGCCAGCAGAATGAATTGCCTCCAAGAGCAAGCCTTGAGGATTGTTGGAAGCCTCAGTCAGCTCAGCTTTCAGCTTGACAAGCTGCATGCACATAGTTTAATTTCAATATCGCATCAAGAGCCCCAAAGACAACAGTAATAAGCATGAGGCAGAATACTACCTGTTCGTTGACCTCCCAATCCAGAAATGCAGGATTCCTTACAGAATCTACAAGCAGCTCTACCATTTCGGAAACATAAGTCTTCAGAGCATCAAAAGTATAACCCATCTGCTCCCGAGACGCAGATGCTGTTACATTTCCACCTATGGCCTCCACTTCCCGCACTATTCGCAAGTGGCTTCTGTTTGTAGTAGTTTTGAAGGCCATGCGCTCCAGCAGGTGTGTCACCCCAAATGAGGCTGGTGTCTCATAAATTGAACCACAATCAACATATAAGCCGATTGAGGCTGCCGGGTTCTGCAGCAGAAAAACCAAAAAAGAAGTTGTCTATTGCATGCTTACCCATACCACTAATGGATGGTTCATGAACCTGAACATCACAATCCAGACTTACAGCTGATGTTTCTGATGCAATTTTGACTCCATTAGGGAGTGTTGTTATCATGGTTTTGCCCGGTTCAACATAGTCTGGCAGAGGAGGAGAGGAAGAAACTCCTTCAAGTGGGAAATCCAAAGGCGGGAGAGAACTAGACTTTCCTCCAAGGAGCCAGCTGAAGAATCCCCCTGAAGAAGATGTTTTCAAGATTACAGCAGTTGAACTAGCAAACCTTACCAGAGACCTACTCCCTGCACAATCCTACATTTGTAGTTTGAAATAGACAATTTAGATCTCTCCATCATAAGGACAGTCTAATCATGAAAAAAAATGACTCCTATAATCAAGATGTTGAGGGTGTAACTAATTGCAAGAGGTAATCAGTGATACCACTAAAATATGCTGTATCATTGCAGTTTTTTTTTTCAATTCTTCTGACAGCTAAATAGATATCCTTCTAAATTTCAAATAACGCATAGAAGTATTAGCGTAAATTGTTAATCCAGATGTAATAATTGGTATGGAAGTTGCAAAGAATCACAATATTGGCTCACAATGATTGGACATATGAATTTAGATAAATTGGGAAAAAAAATCACATTTATTAGTTAAGGTGGAAAAATAGTATAAAATGATCAAAATAGAGAAGATATATTGCTATAAAAAACCTAGAACAAAGGGTAAAAACACAAAAGAGGATTTATAAACGTGACTTCTGATGCAGACANTATTTTGAGATATCATTAGTTAAGAAATTATATTTATTTTCTAATTTACCTAGGAGTAAAGTTTCTCTATAAAATAATTATAACTCTAATGTTGAAAGTATTATTGATGAATTGAACAAATATTGAGTGATTTTAATTTCCTTCTCTCTCTACTAATCTCTACTTCCCTTTTCTCTATCCACTTCTCCTATTTCTCCCCCTTCTCCCAATTTCTTCTTCTTCTTCTTCTCCTCCCCTCCTTCTCCCTTCCCTGCATCAGCTTCTTTTTCCATTTTCAATTGGGGAAGCAAATTTTACATGCTCATTAAGAATGAAGACAAACAAGTTCTTGGAATGTTGCAGGTAGAAGATGCTTTTAATGGGTTTCTCCGCAGATAAGAAAATTTCCCCTCAATTTAATGATCAAGTTACAATGTTAAATTTAGCCAAATGCACAGCCAGTCAGATTTAACAAGAAATGTAACATGTCTGTATAACATCCTCATTTGATCAGGTATCAGTATCATTCTACAACTTGTGAAACCTGCCGATTGGTTAACCATAAGATGTTGTTGTTAACAGTACATAGACAAGACAAGATATTAACATGTAAAATGTCCAATTATAACTATGACAAACAGCATCAGAGGTTGGACCTAGGATGCAAAAGAAGGGAAATTTAGCGGCAAAATCCATCCATTAACCAGGGATGAAAAATATGCCTTAATCTGGAGGTCCGAAGAATAAAGTATACCAGACAACCATGAACATCTACGGGTGATAGAAGTGATAGACAAGCAGGGTAAACTAATAATGTAAATGGATTTCATTGTGAAAGAATAAGATGGTGAAAGAGGATTAATACAACTAACTCTATACAATAGGATCTAACTGTTCTTCCCCCTGATAAGCAAGAAGTCCCAATTGTCCATCTGCATTTAAAACTTCAATTGTTTTTGGTATCCGATTTCTTAAACAATGGACACATTAGAAGTGATAAACAATATGGAAGTAGAGTTTTATCAAAGCGAAAGGAAGAGGAGAGGGAAAGTAGAATGAAATTAAGGCGATGGTCATATTGCTCCCCAGCCCTATTATGTAAATAATATATCCAAATAAGATGGTTACAAGGTACCTTTAAATAGTGGACAAAGTGAACAAAGGTAGAAATAATTTACTGTCGACACTCTCATCAGGATGGAGCAAATATATCTCTCATGCCCAACTTGCAAACATTACAATTATATAAGATACTACTGAGTGTGGTGGTAAAGATATCTAGTAATTGATCGCAACAGTACACAAAAGAAATACAAATTAGCTCCTTATCCAGTTCTTCTTTAATGAAGACCCTGTCAACGTCAATGGCCTTTGTCCTATCATGCCAAACAGGATTTTGCTCTAATGTCACAAAGAAATACCCGATAACTTGCTAGCTTCCATCATTCCTTGCTTCAATTTGGCGAAAGAACCACCCAAAAGATGGCTAATGCCCCTCATTTAATAGGCTACAGCTTAAGCTCATAGATAATAATATTTAATGTTTTGAATGAATTCTCCTTCAACCTATTAAAAACCGCACATGTGCTATCCAAGGAAGAAGCACCAATACTCCTAAACAAAACAAAACCACCATCATACTGCTGACCGCCTGCCCGGAAATTCAGGATGCTCCTCAGCAGACAAAACTCTGACAAATTCACAAGAAACATCATTCCCAGGAATGACAGATTGACAGTGGAGCAGTGAAATGCAATGGAGCTCCTTTAACACATTCATTTCCAGGGTGAAAGTTTCAATCAAAAGGCCCTTGTCACTGAAAAAACAGTCATCATTGAATCCACAACAATCATCATCGTCAAACCCTTGTTACTAAACCACAAAGCAGCTCCCCAATCAAAAAGGTGGCTCATCTCGCAGTCCCAAAAAAGCAGCACACGGATTATTCTGGTCACGTACCATGATCACATTAATTTGAGAAACAGTTGAAATCTTATCGACAGTATTTAGGGAGGAAGAAGCTGACATGACAACATTGGCCATAAAGTGCCTCACGAGGAGAAGCATAGCATTATACACAAGTCTCAACTCTCTAAATTCTATGTCAAAAATAAGCCCAGACAAGTACTGACCTTAAATGAGCTTAGGCCACCGACCAGACAGGCCCATGCACTGTTAGTCAAGTAATATTAAGTCCCCTCAAAATACACGTCCACTTTAAAATCAAAGACAACAAAGGATGTGGGCCTAAAACAATAGCATCCCACTTGGAAAGCCTTATTCAAATGCAAAACTCCAGGAAAAGGTCACCAGATGTCCCACAATCCCCACAAACCCTCCATCGCATGAGGAAAATAGATC
The DNA here is from genome assembly GCA_025585075.1 of Nepenthes mirabilis. Classification (NCBI taxonomy): domain Eukaryota; kingdom Viridiplantae; phylum Streptophyta; class Magnoliopsida; order Caryophyllales; family Nepenthaceae; genus Nepenthes; species Nepenthes mirabilis. Next base: position 21,576 of record JAODPA010043369.1, on the reverse strand, counting down.
CCCATCCCCTACCACCATGAAACTCAGCCAAAACCCAAAACAAGAATTTTTTCTCCGCCATTAGAGAACCAGTAACAAGATTCAAGCAGCCAAAATATGGACTACGTTTTCCATCATATTCACCTTTGATGAACCATTACCTTTAAGAATATCAATCCAATTTCTACCATCAACACCGCAGGTTAACCACACTTTGAAAAATAAAATGACATTAGATTCTCAGAGAACAACTTCCAGCCCATACCACCAGTGTCCAGGAATAAGGACACCACAGGTAACTCTTCCCAACCAAAATCCACCTTTGACAAACAGACCAATATGCTTACCCAATTCAATCAATTATTTTACAGATTTTAATCACCGTTTCCAAATCCTCAAATGAATACCTTTTGACACTTGACAATCTTTCCATTTTAGCACATATCCATTTCCCAACATCTAAAGCAAACCATATGTGACAGTCCCTCCTCCAACGTCTCCCTTCAACAACAACCACTTCCTCCAATTTTAGTTGAACATTGGTCTAGAGTCACATAACTTTAAAAAGAGATGTCCATTGGCCCCAAAAAACAACAAACTGATAACACGAAAGAAGGACAAGTGAGGGTCAGGAAACAAAGGGATGACGACACATCTACGGAACAATGAATCGCTGAAGTTAAAGTATCACAAAACCTTTAGAAACACAATTTTGGACTATCTTGCAAATACTTTAACAAAATAAGCTAGCTTCCCTCCTGCCCCTTCTTCCCGAGGATCAGAAGGAAAGCCAAAATTGCTGCTCCGCTCCGGATAATAAGGGAACAAGAAAATTACACCACTGTGCTGCTGCGCACACTAAATAAATATTCCAACCTGGGAGCATATTAAATAACCCGAAAAGGATAGTCTTTAATGTCTTCACGACAGAGAAAAATCAATTATTATAACAACGACAAAGGGCTTATCGATACTGGTTGGAAATTTGCATAGAAATTAACAAGAAACAACGATCAGATCAAGAAAAGACACAAAAAATCAAGTAAATTATTTTAAAATGAATGACTAATCAATAGGTGATCAAAAATTCCAATGCTAATGCAAAGTTGAAACATAACCAATGAATTTAACGCTATGGTTCCGGGACAATTTGAAACTGGTGATCACTGACCTTAAGAGCCCTAAGTCGAGAAGCTGCGAGTCTGTACATGATTGATTGATCGGTCAAAAACCCTCAAGCAATCAATGCGTTGAGAACTCTGCTCTCTCTCTCTCTCTCTCTCTCTCTCTCGCCTCTGCAACTGAAGCTACCGCAGAATCCGAGATTGGCTATAGAGCATACGATTGTTGGACTTCTGGGGAGGGAGGGAGGGAGAGAGAGAGAGAGAGAGAGAGAGATTGGCGGTGGTGGGCTCCTACACGTGTTAGGGCTTGGACAATTCAACTTAGTGTTTTACGGGCCGCAATTTCTTGATGGGCCGGGCCCTGTTCGATTTCAACGTTCCAACGAGACGTATTTTTTTTTAATTAAAAAATTTAACGATTAAAATTTAAATATT
>JAODPA010043369.1:0-20019 GCA_025585075.1 Nepenthes mirabilis | reverse complement strand
CCATAAGCATTATTTTAAATATATTAAATTAGATGAATATAAATTTATTTTTTTAATAAAATAAATATTATATAATTTAGTTAAATAGAAATGATTTCCTATTTAAAAACACGTAGCATGTTCTTGTCAGAGAAGCATCTTGACTGTGAAAGAACTAACCCAAATCTCTGCATTTAAATTTATAAAAATTTTAAATGCCTCCAAATTTTGGAAAAAGGCCATTTCATAAAGATTTTCCTTCATTTTGAAATGAATTGTCACAATAAATTAATGGAAGTTCGTTGATCATTTTCGAATGATTCTCTGGGCTATATAAATTAACGGATTGAGCTACCCAGGTGCTCCGGCAGAGTGTCCGCCCTCACTAATAAAATATGAAAGTGATACCGGATGGATTCATTATTTGCCTATGAACTGGAAATTATTCATCATTTTGACACTGCAACTATGTATCTCGTCCTTTCAATTCATCAAAATTCAAATTACTACGCCTGCAGTTATTGATTGATGTCGGAGTCAAACAGGTCAGTTTTTCCACGGCTTTTCTGTCAGGACAAACATCTCTCCATAGTGCCAATACGATATAAAGATAATAAGCTTAAATATACGAGAGAGACTAGTCTCGAGCCCAAAGCGCAAATGGTCTCTGATACACTCGCTCGAAAAAGAGTAGCAGCAAGTGTGCATAAGGATTTGCCGGAGAGAGGCTTACATTACACGGAGATGGCCATGATTTGACGAGCAAGAGCGGGATCATGCTGCAGCAGTTCCCTCAGGTTGTTTTCCACCTCTGACATCTGCTTCTCCAGATACTCTTTTGAAGCCTGCGGACAAATGACAAGACTCTTCTTAAGTTATTACCCTCCATAGAATATTGGTAAATCTCAACTCCCAAACTTTCGGTTTGACCAAAATAATGGAGACCACTCACCTGTAGATCAAAAGATAATATCCCCTTTGCCAGTTAGCAAACATACATATGCCTCACACAAAGACATTACATACGCCTCTCATTTAAAACTACCATATGTACATACGTATTTCCCTTTGCCAGTTAGCAAACATGAAGACATTATATATGCCTCTAATTTAAAACTAACAACATCGTCGGAGCTTTGTGACTGTCTGTGAAGCACAAACACCGACATAAAATACGAACACGACACGATATTGACACGTCGACATACTATTTTTTAAAAATTAAGGACATGATACGTTAGGAATACGTAAGCTTTTTTTTTTGGTAAGTTAGGGATACGTAAACTAATATTATGATTCACAATTTTTATAATTAATAAACACTACTTTTTATATTAAATTTGTCGATTATTGCCTTCATTTGTGATGAAGATATTAAATTATTACTCTATAAAAGATCGGTTGTATTATCACCTTCATTTACTTCACCTCAATATTTGTTTTTTCTTTCTTGAGTCATGACTTTATATCTTATGAAAATTTGGTGAATAAAAAGTGTTGCCTATCATAAAAGGAGTCTAGACCGTTTATTATTAAATGAATGATTATTATAAATTATAATTATCAATTTAAAACTAAAAAATAATCTACCATAACCCGAGCGATGCAGAATCCAACATTGCAAATTCTAAGCCGTTGAATTTAATCCAACTCCCCAGAGCAACAGTATATTAAAAAAAAAAAAAACAAAGTTGTAGATCTTAACCATTTGTTTCAAACAAAATAGATGGCTGAGATTCGTCTCCTCTTTCACACGATCAAAACCCTTAAATCACCTTCAATCGTCATCCTCTCTCTCCACGAAAGACAAAAACCCTAAAATTACAACTTCCATCCAAATTTGTTTCCCTCTCTCTAACTCTCTCTCTCCCGCTCTCTATGCAATACTGCATGCTTTTGAAACATGTCTATAACGTGTCGGACGTGTCCAGAGCGTGTCCAAAACATGTTGGGACATATTCGGAACGTGTCAGAATAAAAAAAATAAATTAACATGTGCCCGAGAGTGTCCGACACGTATCCCAACGTATTTGGGGCAGGTCGTTATCCGATACGTGTCAAATACCAACACTTTAAGCCCGAGAGAGTGCCCATGCTTCCTAGGTGACAGTGTGATGTAGCGCTTCAAACATCTCAGCTAAACATTGAACAACAGATGGCACAACAGCAAGCAAAACGACAACAGAGGATAAGGGGCCCCCAGCCAACACAACTGAGGACCAGCAACTAGGTAGGCAGAGCACCAACAAATAAAAATAGTCAGCAAGCAACACACAATGTAGTTGTTAGAAGGCCAAGCAAGTAGTTAGTTGCTAAGACATCAGAAAACCAGTTATCAGCTGATGTACAAACCAAAATCTTGCATAACTGAATATGTTCCTGCTCTATAAAGTACCATTCAGCATTCAGTAAAGAGGCAGAGATGAATATAGTGCGAATTCCTTTAGTTTACTTGTTTTCCCAATTCTTTCTAATTCCTAGTTGGGAAAAAAATTCTCCAGTGTCTTCATCACGCACGGTAAGAATCATGTCAATGTAGCATTCCTACAGAAAGTCAGGATGAATTCAAGAATGAAACAAACATGAAGGAATGTTTCTCAGTGCTTCAACAAATTATTGTCTCTCTCAACCTAATTATGGTCTTAGTGATTATTTGATTTACATAAAGGAAGCTGAAATTTTAAGAGGTGTTTACTTACTTTTGAAGCTATAAGAGAGAATAGAAAAGAGGTGCTGAAACTTCAAGAAGTGCCAAAATTTTAAGGGGTTCGTAAAAATCTAAAAACAGTTGGAATGCTGAACAAAGGTTCAGCAAAAAGTTCAAACAATGAGTCACAGAGGCCTCCTAAACATCTTGTTTCTCTAAAATTAGTTTCATTGCTTCTGAAGGATTAAATCCTTTTGCCTGAGGCCAATTAAGGGTGAAATCCAAGAAACGTCATTTGGAATGCCAAAACCTGAACGAGACAGCAAAAGGATGGGGAAGGGGATCTCCAATTTCATTTGCACAAGAGTTGCAGAGCCAAACAACTCATTTTCTATCCTTGCTGGGTGATAATAACTGTAAAGGAAAAGAAAGCCTTGCGGAGAATTACTATCAAAGTAACAGCTACCAATTTCAGAGAATTCATCTGGTACCTTCAAGAAGTTGAGTATAAATATTCAGGAGCACATCACATGGGATTGGAAGTTCTATTTATTTTCGATCAGGTTGATGGATTGAAGGCGTTATCCTGAGGAATTTATTTCATAGTGTATCAAGTTGTAGCTGACCATGAAGCTACAGTGGCTGATTGTTATGTATGAACTGAGGGCCATCCTGTTTGCAACACTCTGTTCAAGATGAGTCAAACTGAAGAGGTATTTTAAGAGCCGCAGTAGCTCAGCACTCTTACTAAGGTACTGCAGTTGCAATGTGAAGAATCATATTAAATCCTAGGGAGAAGTGGCCTATTGTATTCTACATCTTTTTATTATGCCCTCAGAAACAGTGGCATATAATCCTTTCCATGGAAATCTTTTTGGAAGGGACTCCACCTGAGCTTACAATTTAACACAATAATCTTCAAAATTAGGTTTTACCCTTGCAAACTTTTGCATTCCTTCTAAACCTGATCATGGTACATAAAAATGACACTTGGGAACTTGTTCCTTTCTCACACGATACACAGACAGTTGGTTGCAAGTAGATTTTAATCTAAATTTTATCCATAAGACCTAGTTGACAGTCTAAAAGCACGACAAGATACTAAAAGCTACACGTAAACCTATGGTATTAACAATGAGACTTTCTCACTTGTTACTAATTTGTCCTCTATTCACGTCATTATTTCCATTACTACTAACCTTAACTGGCCTTTATTTCAATTGGCTGTTAAGAATGCATTTCTTGATAACAACTTGCTTAAAAAAGTTTATATGGATAAACCTTCAAGCTTATTGCTCAGGAGAGTACCAAAATTATGTTTGCAAATTGAAGAAAACATTGTATGGACTAAAACAATTAGCTAGAACACGGTTTGGAAAATCTTCATCGGTCATTCTTGAGTTCAGCCTATGACATTGTCAATAAGACCACTCAGTATTTCACTTATGTAAGACTACGGGGCTATACTATCCTTGTGGTCTCTGCCAATAATATTATTATCACTAGCAATGATATAGATAGGATTGTTTCCCAAAATAATTTTTACAACAACGATTTCAAACCAAAGATAGGCACATATCATTACTTTTTGACGATAGAAGTTGCTAGATCTCGAAATATATAATCTGCAATACACAAGTGTGTACATGATCTATTGAATGAGACTGCACTTCTTGGTACTCATCCAATGGCCACTCTCATTGACCCTAGTCTAAAGGAAAGAATGAGGGACAGTTGCTTAAAAATCCAAATTAGTATCGTCAACTGGTTGAAAAACTAATTCTTACTATTACAAAACTTGATATTATATGCGGTCGATAAAATGAGTCAGTTCATAATAGCTCCACGAATTCCCCATTGGGAAGTTATTACGTGCATTATTAATCATACAAAGGAGGATGCAGGACTCGGAATATTGCAAGGATCAAATGGACATTTTCGAGTAGAAGATCAAACATGCAAATGAGGCAGAATCTTCTTTTGATAGATGATCTAGTATAGGGTACTACATGTTCCTCGATAGTAACCTTATTTTGTGGTAAGGTAAAAAGCAAATAGTAATAGGTAGTAGCAAGATTAAATATAGATGCAGAATACAAAGCAAAAACCCACATTATTACTGAGTTTACATGGCAACAACATTTTCTTCGGGAAATTAGATTTCATCACCTACTTTTGTCCCATCGTTTTGTAATAGTCAAGTTACATTACACGTTGCATCCGATCCGGTATTTTATAAGGGAACCAACTCATCAAAGTTGATTGTCATGTTGTTCAAGACAAAATAGTAGATGATGTTATACACTCATCATTTGTGAAGTTTAGAGACCAACTCACTAACATGTTCACAGACTCTCTCAATGGTAATTTGTCTATAGTTCATTTATTCCAAACTAGATTCAAATGTCATTTAAACACCAGCTTGAGCGGGAGTGTTAAAGAAATAAGAAGAATAGGCAAGATTGTGATTGGCATAAATCAAAGGGAGGATTATCCTGCTTCCTTTACTTTTGTATTAGCTCCCTTTTAGTAAGTTTTGTTGTCACATATAATGAAGAGAAAATGAAAGAAGGAATTGTCTCTTCCACTTCCCACATTCAAACCAACCCTATTCATAACAATGTCAATGTCCGCATACTTGAGCTCATGACCATACTGCTCTTCAGGGCATGCCTTATTGATGGAACTCAACTTCCCTGGTTGAGGACAGCCTCTTGCAAAGTGCGGCTCTATACCCAGAAATCATCTGGCCCAAGATAATATTTGTGCCGTCAACATTATTTCTTAGAATTATATGTTTTGAATCAATTTAGGTATACATTTCTGCATCAACTTTTGCTCTTTCTGGAAATATGCCTAGAGAAAACCGTGTATTTGCTACATAAAGAACCTAATAAATTTGTTTCTAACACTCTATATAAGATATAGATAGGGAAAAAAATCAAGTCATAATCATATTATGACTTTTGGGTATTCTATGATAAGCTTATATGCAAGAGTGTAGGTTCATTTCACATCCAAAAGGGAGTTTTGGATATTATTTCTATTGTCACATTGGGCAAATAATTTGTCTCAAAACATGCACCAGGCTCACCATGTGCGACGACCCCTTCTCCATGATGCATATACATGTGTGGATTGTCATCCGGGCTTACCATTATGAAGTCTAACTTCTTTCACACACTTTCAATCTTCATTGGTAGATTATGCACAATTCCTCATATACAAATGGAGTTAGAGTTCACTGTATTACTTGGCCAGTTTCTGTAACCAAATCAAACTGATATTTGTTCACAACATCCATGTAATGAAGTTTTGTGTTAACCCCGTGTCCAACATCACCACAGTGGGTTCCCCTTGATGTCATTGTCCACATATATAGTGGAGGTGCCATTCATTCAAATTAGGTTTTTTACACCCTTTCAGTGAGGCTGAGTCAAAGGGCATAATTGTCTATGTACACAACTAACAAATTGGATAAAATGATACGTCCTAGATTTGGAGCAGCTTCTCAGTAATAATAGTTCCTAATTGGATAAATGCTAAACAATAGGCCATATAAATAGCAAATTTTTATATCAAGTTACACTAGAGTTAAACACTGGTTAAAGCTAAAAATCGTAAAAGATACATCTTTTTAAACCTTATAAAAGAAATAAGATATTTCAATATAGGACACACTAGAAGTAATAAGAGTTAAGTTCCGTAATGCTTTGCATGTGAAAAACTAGATATGACATCCTTCTTGCATATGAAAAACTAGACATTAAATCTTTCTTCTAATCTTATGGAGAAAGACAGGTGTACCCCCAACTTAGAGGCATTGACCTCCTTCTAGAGTTCTAGCCATCCTTTGATTTCATGCTAAATTTAACTTTCATATCCTTCTTTCTTCAAGCAATTGCAGACTCAAATGCATCTTGCTTCTGATGATATAACTCCTACCACTCCATATTTAATACAATTGTCATGAAAAGACATGTGGATAGCCATATCAACATTAGGGGGGCAGCCAAGTGGATTCTAATGAATGACCAATCATGTGACATGTACTCAATTAATTAGGTAGTTAGTTGGTAGTAGATATTAAGTGTATGGTTGATTACATTATGGTTGGTTAGCAATGATTGGCTAGTAACTGCTTGGATACGGTGTGCATAATTAGCCAAAGGCCATGGGTAATTACTCTTACCCATAACATATTTTTGATATCAAAAATACTAAATTACTCTTAAAAAGAATATATTATAACATATCCTAAAGCAGCTTTCAATAATATATTCTTAACACATTTTAACACTCCCCCTTAAAATTGGTGTATTGATATTGATCATATTTAACTTTTTACAAACATATATAACTCGAATTTCAATTAAAAATTTTGTAATAATGTTTGCAAGTTAATTTCCAATCCACATATGAAGAATGCGAATCATACTCTGTTGGCACTCCCTGCGAACAAAGTAGCAATATACCTCAGCATACTTTGCATACTTATGAAATACTAGATTTAATACAATATGAAATACTGCTTGATTATTACACCATGGCTAAGAAGGACCAAAACGTTTACAACCAAAAGACTTAAATAATTGTTAAAGCCAAATAACTACACAGATAACATGTATTAATGCATAATATTCTGATTCCACACATAATCTGCTTACCTCATTTTGTTTCTAACTCTTCCACAATTTAATGTTACCTCCAACAAAAGTACAACAGCTGATGTTAGTATTTCGATCATACGACAACTTAGCCTATCATCATAACAAAAATCCTTAACCTAATTATAACCATAGTCACTATGAATCAAGCTTTGGCTTAGTGTACCCTTGAGATATTTTATAACACGTATTGCAACCTCCCAATGAGGAACACAAAAAGAAGGCAAAAATCAGCTCACAACACTAACCAAGAAAACAATATCAAAACGAGTTATAGCATGATAATTAAGTACCTTTTCAATTCAGTAAGGATCTTCCCATTATCTCATGATAAATTAATTCCTGAATCTATAAGAGTATCATAAGATTTTAAGTCCACCATACTAATTTTTTAGAATAAATCCACAGCGCACTTCCTTTGTGAAAGAAAGATGCCATGATGGCACCTAGAAATCTCCATGACGAGAAAATAATGCAAGCTTCTAAGATTTTTGTTATAAAATTGACTTTAAAAAAACAATTTTTAATTCTTACTGTCAGTAGTATAGCTAATAGTAACCACAATATCATCCACGTATACAACGAGAACAATATACCAAGCACTAGAGTCACACTAGAACATAAAGCATTCGTTGTCTAAATAAGATAGCCTAAACTTATATACAGTTTTAATGAATCTAAACTACACTCACGATGACTATTTCAAACCATACAATGACTTCTTTAGATGGCAAATATATCCATTCTCCTTAAGCAATGAACCCTGAAGGCTATTATAAACAAGCCTCCTCTGGAAAATTATCATGTAATAAAGTATTCTTGATGTCTAACTAATATAAAGGCCATTGATAAGTAGCCACCAATAAAATAAACAGTCTAACAGAAGTTAACTTTGTAATAGGAAAAAAGATATCAGTATAGACAAGCTTTCAATAGAGCTAAAAAAAATTTAACTTTCACTGTGCAAACCCACTTATTACTAATGAGTTTCTTCCCCAGAGGCAAAAAAATTCGATCCCACGTGTGATTGCATTCAAGGTAACAATCTCTTCTTCCATAGTTGCCCACCAATAAGAAGAGAAATAGCCTTGGAAACAGATCGAGGGACACTAAGTCTAAAGCGGACACAAAAACCCAATGTGAAGATAAAATGCTAATATAAGATATAGTGGTAAACAATGGATACTTAGCACACTTGTGATGAACATTTCATAATGTAATCGAAAGGACTGAATTGCTTCCCTGATTAGCAATAATAGTATCTATAGTAAGAATAATTGGCTTAATAGTAGTTGATTTCATATCCACTCTTACGGAGGAACCAAACACCTACAAAGAGCCATGAATATATGTTCATGTAATAGGAAGATAAGGAGGCATATGTTACAAAGATGCAGGTGATACAACTTAATGAATGATCTCATAAACAAGAATATCATCTTTGAAAGAGATACTCAACAATGGGTGCCCCAAAGACATATCGGTAAAAAAACATATGGACTCATAAAATGTGACATTAGAGGTTATTAAAAAACTTCTCAACTCTAGAGAGAAACACCGATATTTCTTTTGACTACAAGGATATCTAAAAAAAATACATGCAAAGATTTTTGATAAAGCATGGTCACTTAAGGTCGAATATTGCAGGCATAACATATACAACCAAAAATCTTCATAAAAAGAAAATGTAATGACTTACTAGGAAATAATACATAATAAGAAATCTCTTCCTGAAGAATAATTGATGGCATCCAATCATTTAGACAACAAGCTGTCAACATTTTATCACACCAAAAGGTCCTTGGAATTCCTATTTGGAGCAAGAGAACTCTAGCAACCTACATCAAGTGTCTATTCATCCTCCCAGCCACTCCATTCTTCTAGGATGCATCAGGACATAGAGACCTTTGAAAAATCTCATGTTGAGATAGGATTTAAGAATGATAAAAAAGAACAGAAAAATATTCACGACCATTATCATTCTGCAAAGTATGTATAGAAGTAAAAAATTGGGCATTAATTTCAGCATAAAACGCACAAAAAATTAAGTATTAAATTAAAACAATTCTTTATTAAGTATATTTAGGTAACTTGTAATACCACCAACCACGTTCCCCAACTCTTGAGGCAAGGTAAACCTTAACTATTGTGCAAATTTATCAGACTTATAAGTCAATTTAGGCTCACTTTTCACATGAAGAAACTAAGTTTCAATGGGTCCGAACAACTAACGAGTCCTCTCATTTCTACTGTCCCAACAAGACTAGCAGTAGAGGAAGTGGAGGGTGCACTTGGAGAATTCTTTCCTAAGTCAATATCACAAGTAGGACCTGCTGCGAGTGAATTTTGAAGCTTATAAGTCCAAGTGAAGCTACTAGGGAGACCCATGGCATGTGTTCAATGATATCTAATGAAGGCTAAGCCTAAACCGTGTGGAATTAAGGTAATCACATCAATTTTCCAAACATTAGTGAGTGGTCTATGAACTTTGACTTCAGGGAAGTTCATTTAGTTATGGAATGCATTAAGGGTCTTAAGGAGGAGAAAGAGGGGCTAAACTCACCATCTCTAGTTGGAAAGTCTCATTGAATTCCCAGATAGGCTTACGCTACGATCATTAGTCTTAACTTTGACAAAATTGAATATGGTCCCCAGATATCGAAATGTATTAACTCAGACGGGGTAAAGGCACGTGGATTTACACAAGAGAAATAGGACTCACAATGGTGTTTGGAAAACTGACATAATTCACAAAATAAGTTGGTAACAGATATTAGAGTTGGACATAACTTTTTTCAAACTAGAAAGAGATGATGACCCAATCTATAATGAAAATCAAGAGGTGTAGAAGCAACGCTATAATAGACAATAGGATTTTAATCTACAATGAACAAGTAGATGCCTCTGGAGTTGTGACAACTTCAACCAATAACCTCCCTCATATTAAGGTCTTAAAACTAACTATGAGTGGAGAAAAATATTGTACAATAATTATATTGTCGAGCAAACTTACTAACTAATAGCAGATTAAATTAGAATGAGCCATCAAGTAAAATAACTTTAGAAACAATGGAGCATAATCGATAATCACATAATATACCTGTAAGCACAACCATGAGATTAGAGGCACCATAGTCAATAACTCAAGCTCAGGAGGACACTGAACGAAAGACGGCAAATTGAACAGAGTTGTAACAACATGATTAAAAGTTGTTGCAGGCCTCTTATATAATTGCTAGCATTTACTTTATGTATGACCAATTCTACCATAGTGAAAACAAAATCTTTTTACCTCTCAAACCCAAAACACCCAATACACATCTAGTATCCATGAGTAATAAACAAATAATTAACGGTTGAATTCTCACACCCATAAAACCTATTTTATATAGCCTTTCACCACGTTAGATTTGAAAACCTCACGATAAGAAAGAAAATCGTGAGAACACTAAAAATAAATTTCTAAGAATTTTACCAAGATTTTTCTAGCAGAAGATGAAGATGGGGAACATTGTGAGAACCTGGCGATGGTGGTGGAAAATGTTTTGCACCAGATGAGGTTTGGGCAAGAGATAGCCTAAAACCAGAACAAGAACCTGGAGATGAAGACTTTAGCAACGACACTGAAGATAAAACCAGAATACAGTGTGCAGCACCAGAACAAAGAACTGCCGCCCAATAACCACAAGAAATAGCCCCAAATCAAGAGCCTCTCGACTGTTGCCTGAGAAGCAATGATGAACCTAACAAATTCTAGAAGGAAAATAAGAGAGACAAGCAGTAGAGAGCACAAATTACTTCACAACTTGATAATAGAGTCTGTGACAATAAAACCAGAGAATCACAAACATATATTGCTAACTAAAGGTAAAAGTAAGCCCAACAAAGGTAGAATATGCAACAATAATCATGAAATCGACAAATTGACCATAGAAATTGGTTCAAAGTCACTACAAATCACAAGATGATCTTGTCTTCATCTAGTTGACTGCCATGAACAAGAAGCCCTAGAGCAAAAACTCCCAATTACCCAAAAAAAATTTTGATGGTGACACCGGCAGAAGTGCCACCAGCAGCTAGGGCTAGAAGATAGCCCTCTCTGATACCACATGAGATTATATAGATGAAGATAAGAGAAAACCCCACACTAGGGTCGGATATATTCAAATGTATATATAGGGTTATTTATAAATATAAAAAATACTAAACTACTCTTACAAAAAATATACCATAGCATATCTTGAAGCATATTTCAATAATATATTGTAGCATATTCTAATAAGTTACACTGCTCGTTAAGCAATGGTTTCATCCCTTGGTCTACTCATTTTTGTTTCTCAACTATGTCTACTCTTCTCCTCATCTAAATTCTTCTCTTCCATCTCTAATTTCACCTTTTGCCTTATCAATATATCATAATTCTAGTCATGAAGATGATCTTCTAGACACTACATGAAAATTATGAAAGTGACTACTTCTATCTTCTTTTTCCTGTGAGTGATTTGGGCCTGGAGAATGGTGGATTAATGATGAAATGAAGAAGAGGATAATAACTTCCCCAATTCAAGAAAAGTAGAGATCTTCAAGAACTATTCTACTCAAACTTGGTATATCATTGCATTCCCTACTTCTCTATTACACTCTACTACTTATAAACATTCTAGAAATATATTCCAAATTTGATTGTTGATTCTTTCCTAACCGAAACAGCTAAAACAGTGCAGGAAATAGGAAGTAATGGAATGTGGAAGAAGGTAGAGCCATGTGCTTCTGCTGGAGTCTGTTGCACCATCCTAATTGATTTTCTGACATGTATATATTGCCATGCTTCTCCCGTGATAGCAAGTGAGCCTTCAGCAATGTGTTGTATATCACTGATTAATGTGATCCTCACACGGTTAAAAATGAAGGGCTGTGATCTCTCCAGCTGTGTGGTCCTCCATAAGCCACGCCAAACCCTCAGAACTTATCTAGGTACTATCTGCCTTCTTCTTCTCCATTAGTCCCTGATGCCTCATTTCTTCCATGGATCTAGCTTCTCTTCTCCTTCCTTATTCTTGTCGCTCACAAATTGGTATCAAAGATCAGTTACTTTCTAGGGGAACTCAGCAAGTTATTACCAATTTTCCATAATTTTTTATTACAAATACAAATTCTACAAGAATTTTGGAATGTGTCTACAAACAGCTTCTACAGTCAAGATTTCTGCAATTCAGAATCTGTGGCATCTACAAACAGCTTCTACACTTCTGATTCATTAATATAAATCAGACATTGCTGTCTTCGAATTCTGGATTCAGTAATATAATCCAATTCCATATTCTGCATATAAAATCAGGTTATCCTATCAAACAGTTCTGCCCTCAGATTCTGCATTGGTGTTCAGCATTTTTGCATTTCTGTAATATTGACTGCCATTTCCCTTGAATTTCTAGAAACAATTTCCAAAGTCTTGATTCTTGATTTTCCAAATTCTGATTTCTGCAATGTTTTGTTCCATTACTGAATTCTCTATTGAAGAAATCTGAAATTGTTGACAATGCCGAAATGATAGCCCAAAATGCACAATTGCATACTGAAATTGTTTAAGAAATTGAGGAGGTTGATTTAATACCTACCTTAGAGATAAAATTTACTGAAGATTCTGTTTTAATGATCCAACCAGCTACAGCTGTTGACCTAAACATGCAAAATGCTGAAATTGGAATTCACCATTGCGGATGGATGACTTTGTTGTTCCAACGTTGCCTTTTGCCCATACAAAGTCAGAATCTATTCAAAAAACTTGTCACAAGCCTATGGAGGATGTTTGGCAATGCAAGTTCCATCGAAGACCATGTTGAGTTCCAATACCTTGATTCTTCTCATGTGATCACTTCAAGCTTAAAGGAAGGGTTTTCATAGGGATCAACTCAAGAGCTGGCTATCAGTTCTCACAAAGTCAGCAAGCTAATTGTGTTGTCATATCCAAGCCTCTTGTCAAAGATTATGTTAATTTACTGTACTTGTATAGTATAGTATAGATAAATAGTAGATAGATTTTTTGAATTATATTGTATTGTATTTTTGGCATGACCACTCCATGCCTTCCATCCTTAAGGACAAGGACTTCAAACCAGGGTGTTATGGTCATGAATTAGTTATCTAGTAGCCAGTTAGTTGTTAGTAGATATTGTGCATGGTTGTAGTTAGTATGATTAGTTATCCAGCAATACGTGGCAAGTAAGTGTTGTACATAATTAGCCTAAGGAATCATATAGCATGGCTAGCCGTGTGTGAGGTGTGAATAAATGAAATGAATTGTATTGCTTGCTAAGCAATTGTTCCATCCCTTTGTCTACTTCTCAATTTAATCTAGTATTCTTTTCATCTAAATTCTTCTCTTCTTATCTCTAATTTTACCTTCCACCTGCTCAATCCATCTAATTCTACTCATGAAGATGATCTCATAGTAACATCATGGCAATAACAGCCTTGTAGAGCTATCTCTTTCGTGTAGGGATTTTCAGCACTATTCTTTATCAATTGCAAAACCCAAGTCATTCCTCATTCCAAAACCTTGCTTCAAATTCATTCATCCCTTAATTGGTCTCCAAATTTAACCTTTTTGAGTGTAGTGACCTTCTAGCAAGTTTATAATCATACCTCTATTGCATTTTGGCGGGATTGCAATCTCACCACTTATTGTTGTGCACACTTTTCTTGGCCCAGGCCACTCTACTTCCCGCTCATAGGGATTGTATCTGGCCCTTTGTTGCCCGAGTTGCAAGGATTGTATTCGACAAGAGTGCTGAGACCACTGAGAAATATAAAAATTCGTGACTATTATACTTCTACAAACCTTTTTATGGCCATCTATGGCAACCACAGTTGACCTTAACAAGTCCAAACATCTAACAATTAGAGAAAATCCTGTGAATCCATTAATCACAAAAGGGAAACGGAACAAAAAAGAGAGTAATACTGATGCAGATGAGAAGACCAAGGTTACCAGATTTGTGCATAATACAGTGCAGCACACATAACCTAGAATGCTCTATACAAGAAATTTATCATCGAAAGTTACGGAGAATCAAGATCCAATAAGAAGTATGAAGGGGGCCTGGAATTCGGTAACTATGGAGGAGACCAGCCATGACGATGCAGCAAATGCTAATAAGGATGGAAGTGAGAAAATGCTTCTCCAGCATTATGTCATCATACAATAAAAAATAAAAAAGCAACACAATAAAGCAGCAATTATGAAGAACAAATTTTACAGAAACCAAGTGTTCAAGGGATGATGTGTTGTAAATGAATGCATTAAGAAAATTGACTACACTATTTGAAGATGGCATAAAGAGTGCACCTAAATGAAGAAGACAACAGCACATGCTTAAGAGGTCATAGAATAAGACAAGGACCCCCATTTGATCGACCACTGGAGCAGAGCAACATGCTTCACATTTAAAGTTCAGAAAAAGACATCCAGACTTTCTAAAACTTGTGCCTATAAGATGTAGTAGCCTCATTTCAATGAATCACCAAAGTGAAAGCTAAGTGACAAAGTCAAGTTCGTTGGTTTTGATGCCAACAATCATGCTCTTATGTCAAGTAATACACTAATACTTAGTCAAACTAATACTAGAAGCAAAGAAACAGATTCCATGTGGCTGCATTGAAACATTTCATAGTAAGTGGATGAGGCATAATGTCAAGCAAAATAAGATGGAAAACAACAGTAACACAGTGCACAAAGCTCCCACTCCACATCATGGTTTCTGGAAAGGATAAGGTTGATGCATTCCCAAAAAAAAAAAAAAAAAATCTTGTTTCAATGTTGAAAATGTGATCCAAATGGAACTGCCTTACCATTGCACCAAAGCTCACCCTTAATATACCAAAGATGAAAAAATAAATAAATAAGCATATGAACCTGTAATGAGGTAATGGCCATCTCACTCTCCTTGAACTTCTGTTCCTGTTCATTCATCAAAACTGACTTGGGCTCTAGGACGAACCTGACATATTTAGGACAGAAAAACCAGGCAAGGACACAAAGTTTATGTACGTTGCTAGGGTAAAATCCCATAGAAGCAAATTAACAAAAGCTGAATGCAACAGAGATTCCAGACTCACGTTCTCCCTGAAAAACAGAGCCAAGAAGGAAACATATATAAGTTCTCCTCCAAATGTAGATCACGAATTAACAAGCCAGCAATAATAGAGTAACATTAGGTAGATGTACAAAGCAAAAAAGATAACCATATTCTCTCTTCTTTTGTCTTTTTCATATGAACTGTTTTATCATTCCAAACCATGGAAAACAATATTAAACAATACACATATGTATCAGGCCTCCCAATACTGGCATTTCTCAATGCCAAGGCAAAACATTGTATGTTTTTGCATTAATGATATATCAACAGATATATCCATATTTGTTTGTTAGCTTACAATAGGCAATTTTTTTTCTTTGCTTGCAATATATCCAATATTAATGTATTGTCTGATATATCTAATACCGATATAAGTATGACCGATACCAACATTGATATTTACATCCACGTTACAAACACAGGGCTTCCATAACAAACCAAATAATGCATGACAAAACAATGAAATAGTACCAGACACAGGAAGCTTTTAGCTTTTTACCAATGGATTTATATGTATTTGTGTCATCAGACAATTGTCGCAGCTCCTCCATGGTTAAGTATGCACGTTTCTTTTCCCCCTCTTTATTTCGAATCTGGTTTTGCACCTGAAAACAAGTTGTACCATGTTTTCAATTCACCCTACAATACAAGCAATTAAATTGAATAGAAGATGACAGGGAAAAAAAAAATAAAAATAAGGCCCCAAGACACAGTCTAAGGCATACCTCAGAACCACAGAAAGTAGGCAAACCAGCTAAAGTATACCCCGAGTTCAATTTAACAAAGAACAGAAGATCCACAGAAGTCCCAAACCAAAACAAAGATATTCCCAAAACAAAGGGAAAATGACAGACAGCAAAAAACAAAAAGAAAAGAAAACCAAAAATCTACCCCAAAAAAAACATTTATCAATCCTCCAGCCAGAGTTGCAAAATGAAAACCTGAACAAAGAGGCATAGAGGCGACTTTTAAGCTCAGAAGTATCGCAACAGTCATCAGCCAGGGACAATGAGATAAAGGTCATCCCAACAAATTATCCTCAGAGACACCCAAAAAGCCACTAAACTCAATCCTAATTACTCATATGAGCAGAAAATGATTCCAAATTCTCACCATTCTCCTGCTATTAGAATTCATCCTGAAACTCATAGTGATGAATTCAATTGTGTTGCAGATTGAAGAAGTCAATTGTTCCACTGTTTTAGTAGGGATAGTTCCAAAATACAGTTGTTTTTTTTCTTCTCCAAAAAGAGGTAACCATCACACTCAAGAGGAGATGAAAGGCACAAACCATGGCATCTCTACCCATCAACTTTGCTGCACCCGTATTATTCCCAGATTCCAGCATGAGTAAGGCCAAAAACAATAGGCACTTAGAAGTTTTTCCAGACCTATGCCATGTAACAGCACTAGAAGAATAAGTGATTATGGGATTCATCTAAATTGTCACATAAAATACATCCGATGCTTTCATTTACAAAGAATTTAATGTGATCTAGAGTGTTGAGCCTATTCCAGATAGCAAGTCAAAGGATGAATGCCTATACTTGAAATGAATTTAGATGTCCAGACTAGAGTAGCCCACACAGCTCTGAGTTGGAAGATACTACATGCAGTTTTAATAACAAAGAGGAGTGAAAGTAGTGAGATGAAAAGGAGTCAAGTAGTCATTTCTTGCACTGAAGATGTGGTCACACTAGATTAAGCAACAAATATTCAATAGAGAATATGTTGTTGTAAACTAAGTTATTTTTTGTTTCTTGTTAAGACTCTCCAATGGTTGTATAAGCACTATAAGAATTTCTTCAAATCCCTCCATTATTTAGCTCTCATCTTGTTTTTCTTTGTCTGCTCCAATGATATCGAAAACACTTCAAGTTAAAAACCTATCTAGCTATACAATTTACTTAAATGCCATTCTCTCAATCTGGCCTGCACCAAAACGATTAGAAAGCTCAATTAAACAACCGAATGAAAGACCTTATACAGCTCCAAAGTTGCTTTTCTCTTCTCTAGCTCATCAAGAAAAACAATTGTTGAGTGCATCTATCACATTCTTTTTGGGCTAGGTAATTAACAGCATAGATAAAAGGTATATAACGAATAGAAAGCAATACTTAGCAGTAGTTAATATAATGTACACCTCATGACCAAGAAATGGGGCAAAATCAATCCAGAAATACCCTAGGGAAGAACATTTGGAGCCAACATGAACATGAGCAAGACCAAAAAACGGCTGGGAAAACCCTAACCCTGACATACATGGAAGTCCAATTTCAAAGAAGATTATCATCACCATAAGAAAAAATCCACAACAACAACAACACAAGGGGTCCAGTATTGTCAACATCAAACAGGAGCTTCATCCAAGTAGAGAAAGGCTAGTCTACTTCGCCCCTTGTGTTTGTGCTTGCTCTTGTTACCCTTGCTTGTATTGGCAAAAGTCTTAGCTAGTACATGTGAAGCATGTATACCCATATTGAAAACGGACATGATACCAGCACACTGATATGCTCACTTTCTATAAATGAGGACACAGCCCTTTGTTTAAGTTGTTGCTGCATATGGAAAAATTCAGCTTTAGACTCTAACCCTTCCAGGGACATTGGCACAGGGATTTCTATTAAGTTCACAGAAATAAGATTTGATCTGTGAAAAATTCTAAAGAACTTGATACATTTTGCATCCCCCAGCTGGTTTTCTCTGAGAATTCTCCATAATTTGCTCCCCCCAAAAAAAGGATTACCAAATTTCAGCTCTTTGACCACAGTGATGACAATGAAGAGAAGATCTGAAACACTTGCTTTCTAAGATAAGCCTCATACAATGTATAACTCAAAAAACTATTAGGGATTTTCCAAGGCTCTATCCAGTTTTCACATAATACAACAGACTTCATCATAGTTATGCCGTCTGTGAAAATATCATTGTTATGTAAACCTCCCTATTTGTTCCAACAAAACACCATGCCATATCCTCACAAGGTTTAATTCAAACCCTAGGGTACGCTGTTTTTGCTAACATTTTAGCCAACACTGACCAAGGACCAGAACAAGAACTAGCAAACTATGAGAGATCCATCCAAGTGCACTCCTCTATCTTGCTGCATCTAAAGTGTAGTCCATTGAATTAAACAACAGAACTGATCATCTACACACCCAACTTCATAGTGCACCCCATGGTATGGAACTTTCACATAAATAACCTTCAATTTGGTTTTACCATGAAGTACCCATTTCTACCATTCTCTTGTAACAATAATTGTTTAGCAAACCATACCCCAAGGAACAACTTTGTAATTCTCTAGAAATGGGAAGCAAAAACCTGTTTCCAGCCATGCTGACAAACACACTTTATTCTTGAATGGAAGTATCCTATTCCATGTCTGCATGAAGTTAATTCGCTTACACTGCCTTCCTTAAAGAAAGTGCACTCCTCTATCTTAGTGTATCTAAAGTGTAGTCCATTGAAATCAAACAACTGAACTGATCATCTACACACCCAACTTCGTAGTGCGCCCCATGGTATGGAACTTTCGCATAAATAACCTTCAATTTGGTTTTACCATGAAGTACCCATTTCTACCATTCTCTTGTAACAATAATTGTTTAGAAAACCATACCCCTAGGAACAACTTCGTAATTCTCTAGAAATGGGAAGCAAAAACCTGTTTCCAGCCATGCTGACAAACACACTTTATTCTTTAATGGAAGTGCCCTATTCCATGTCTGCATGAAGTTAATTCGCTTACACTGCCTTCCTTAATATGGGCAAAACGACTACTATATCCCCACTTTGTTGCAACTTATCCCGACAGGAAACCCGGGTAGAGTCATTACCTATATGGTGAAGTTTGATACAATCCCTCACCAGGTTCTCTGGAATTACTAGAGACTCTTACCATTTTATCGCATTTTAGAACCCTTCAACATTAAAGAATGCCTGGACATTTTATAACCACTGAATAAAAGACGTGCACAGATGCGCCTGTCCATCTTTGCAAGTATAATCACACTACTAATCTTTTTCAAGAAAAGCAGGATTACTTTTTTTAATCTTTGCGTTAAAATACTGCGGTACTGTAACGAACTAGTCAAATTTGACAGAAATAAGAACAAACAGCACCACAGATTAAACACGAAATAGTCAACTGAACTTCAATAAAGCAAGATAACTCCATTTGGTTAGAGAGAGAAAGAAAACCACGACTGACATGTTTCAATTTTGAATTAGTTTCAACCATGCGACCTTGAATTTCAAGAAATGCCTGCGGGAAATTATTTTCACCATATCAGGACTATCAAATCAATCAAATTCAAACCAAAGGTATAACAGGAAAGTTGAAGTTGGAAAATAACATCAAAATTTACACAATCAACAACCAAGAAGAACCAGCTGAGAAAGCGCTTACGGCTCTGTTCGCTTCATCGGCCATTTTCGTTTTCGCCCTTCCGCCAAGCCGGATGGCAGGGCACCTCTTTTCCTCTGCGTCATAGACAGGTCATTTTAATTGTGTCCGTTAATTAAATCTAATTTAGTTAATTCATACATAATCATCATATAAGGTTTTAGAATCCAAATCCAAATA
>JAODPA010043368.1:0-11882 GCA_025585075.1 Nepenthes mirabilis | reverse complement strand
AAATATGTAAATACTCGACACCCAACGAATACTTGGTTTCAGATAATATGAGTATCATCACCAATATCATAGGTAAAATCCATGCATAAAACAAATTATCATAATTATTGGTAATAAATAAAAATAAAAATAAAATCAAACAATTTTTAAGAAAAATCCTTCAAACTTGCCAAATCAAACAAATTAAAGTCACTAATACAATTTATTTTACAGATAATGTGGTGTAAATTACTAAAAATTAACCGATTTATACTAACAAGTGACCATTGTTGAAGAATTGCTTGGATTTTCTCCTCAACAATGAATGCAAATGCATTTTGTTATTCCCATAACTTTATTTCACTAACTTAGAAAATATCCAGCATTGCTGAAGCACTAGTGCCGGGGTTATCTGTAAAACTTTAAAGGTTCAAAGTTCGAAACAAATATTTAAATGATGGTAAGAGGTTTGAGAATGGAAAACCAAAGTCTATTGATCTCTGACAACTGACAAAGTTTTTCCCTTCAGTTCACCCTTCTCTTGCTCTATCTGACTATAATAATAATCAAAGTGTCGAATAAGTTAAGTGAATGGAGCATATTTATAGTTAGGGCCAAAAAACTCAGGTTTGAAGTATGGATTGGACAAAATTGTATACCAGTGTCCAAATATTGACTCAACTGCTAGCGGTATATGAGCTGTTAATTCTATCCAAACGTGTGTTTGCACGCTTTCATCCTTCGGCAATAGGACTAGAGGAGTCCGCTTTCATTCCTTACTTTCAATATGTATTGATCAAGAGAAAGTCTTTGGTGATGCATTGGGTACAATTACTATACGGTGTAGAGTTAATATCTATGTACGTATGAGTGCCCTCTATGTGTCATATTGCATGGTGTCACTATACAAAATGCATATTTTTACTTTTTATGTGTCTGGTTATTATTATTACAAAAGAGGTTAATTTGAGTATCTTACAACACAATTAATAAAAAAGATTCAGATGCTACTTGAAAGAGAATTAAAATTTATCACAGAGCTGTTGTAATAGACCGACAATTTTTAAGAAATTGCAGCTTGAAATTAAAATTTTAATCTTGTATGACTCTTGATGCGTACCTAGATCCGGATTTTGAACAGATTCGGGTCAATTGTGTCGTGTGGATCCTGATCCGTTCACCGAGTCTAGACCCTGCACACCACTGCAACAAATAAGAGGTCAGGTGCCGGCGTGATGTTATCCCATCGAAAACACTCCAATACTCAAATTAGTAATAGGCCTTCGACTTATAAAAAGGTAACTAGAAATGAGAGTTGAGAGAGAGAGAAAAAGATTGAGGTGGGAAGGAGTGTTCGTCTTCAGACGTAAGAGACGTTTCGGCAGCTCATTGGGAGCACAGTTTTCCGGCTCAGTGTTCACGGGGAACGAGTGGGAGGCAAAGTTCTGTAAGCGTGAAAGTTTTGAAGGACAGAACTCAGGGAGTGAATGGAGTCCCCGGAATCGGAAGGCTTAGTGTGGGATTATTGCAGTAAACAATTGTATGCTTAGAAATGAGCGTTAGTATGCTCAGAGATTTTTCTGTCGTAGTTCTTTGTGTTTCGTTATTGTCCTCTGGGAATGGAGATTTAGTAGGTTTATATAGATGGAGGGTAGGGCGACCTTCATTGGCCAAGAAGGCGCAATTCCTGCATCGTATTGGGCAGCCTTCCTTGAGTAGGAAGGTTTGACTTGTACAATCTGTTGGGATCGTTTTCTTTTCTGGCGGGCAACGGTTCTCCAGATTACTTGCCTTCCCTCTACGTATTTGTTACCGTTAGAGTCCATTGTAGGTAGGAAAAAAGAATCTGGCGTCTTTTTCATGGGAAGGACGTTGAATCTATTGATACCCTTTTTAGTGCAAATTGGCTTTAAGGAATGTACGAAATCAGGGAAAGGGACCGTTACTTGTCGTGTACGGAAACGTGGGCCAAACTGGGCCTGGCCCATATAAGGTTTTTACCTCTTCTCGACCTGTTTGCTACAATGCTCCCGGTTAATAGAGATGTTGACCGTCTTAAGGGAGCGTGTTGGCCGCCCAATTGGCTTTTCACACGGTCAATGCTAGCGTAAACTGTCCAAATGAGTATTTAGGCCTTCTTGAATTTGGGCCGTTTTTCTTATTGGGTCAACCCACTATGGGCTTACACATCACTAACCCCTACGCAGGTGGTCTAGATTCTGGCTTCCTGCATGTTCATGATAGGATGCATCTGTTGTTTGTTGAAGGTGACGGAGTTGTTGATCATCTAAAGTAAAGCTTTACGTACTTCCAAAATATTGACCGGATTTTTTGACCATTTTGAAAAACTTTCGGGCAACTTGGAGAAGGAAGTGTTGATCAAATTTATTGACCATTTTGGGAAACTTTTGGGCAACTTGGAGAAGGAGAGATGTGCGACCATTAGCCGTCCTGTCAGAAAAAAAGTGCTACGTGTCTTCATGCGGTGTATTTAGGATCCCGATATTTAATGAGCGAGAGGATCTAATTTGACGGCTCCCTTTTGGGAAGCGACACGTGGCAGTAATGATGGCGTATGCTTTCGAGGCCGTTTTGTGTTCACACTGGCCTTTAAGTTCTCCGTCCATTTCGCTTTGAATTTTCCCATGCCTTCTTCTATTTCTTCATCTTCCTTAGCTTGAAAGAGAAACCCTAGACGATTTTCTGACCATGGCCTCCATTGCTGATATCGCTTCCGTCCTTAGAGAGAACGATGTGAAGGTATTGTATGTAGAGTACAATATCCCAAAGGAGATCGCCTTCCGTATTCCTGGGAAGGATGACAGGGCTTTCTTACCACATGCAGGCTTTGTGACCATATACGAGGCTCATTTGAGGAGTAGGCTCCGTCTTTCGATTCCAGACGAGTTACTGTCGATCTTTCTGGCGCTTCGAGTTCCCATCGCATAGTTCCACGTCAATGCAATCCGATATCTGTGCTCCTTCTGCATATTCCTCCGTCAGCACTTGAGGCTACTGACGATGTCGATAGTTAGAGGGCTCTTTAAGCTTAACCAGGGAGTAGAGTGGATTTCTCTAACCCCATGCAGCGGTCTTAGGGTAAGTACTGTTATATACGACTCTCTGAAGAATTGAAAGAATCGGTTCTTTTTTATTAGTATGGGTGAGTTCTGGCCCTTAGCCAGGGAGTGGGGCCTGGTGCCTAATGTGTATACTGGGGAGCCTTCTGAGGCTGAGATGGCATCCCTGTATTGGTTGGTCAAACTTATCGAGGATCATATTAGGAATTTTGGATAGGCCACTTGGTCTCTTGTGTTGAGGCCAAGAAGGTCAAGTGGGGGCCTCCTTCTCCCGTCCAGAAATTCAGGGTCCCACCGCCAGAGGCCCTGCGGGAAAAGAAGAAGACAAATGCCACTCTTATTGGTCATCGTCCGTCTGATATCAGTCCCACTAGTCAAAGGCAAAAGAGAGCGGCTACGGTTGTTCCTTCTTCGTCGTCATCCGGGCCAGATTACGTCACCACCGGGTGCTTTGTGGGTGTAGGCGCCGCCTCCGGGATTGAAGTGGAGCTGGATTTAGAGGCTTACGACTCTATGTTGAATGCCAGGGCAAGTGGCAGTGTTGTTCTGACACAGCTTGTGCTGGCAAGGTTGTCGTCTGATCCTCAACCTGGGCTGGCAAAGATGACTCTTGAACCATCTATTGGGGCGCTTGGGCCATAGGAGTTATCCATTGGGTCTCCTACTGTGGGACTACAGACTGAGTAGCAGGAGACGGTTTCAGAGCCTCCCACAGTTCCTGAGGAGCTAGCTAGGATGAAGGATATTTTTGAGGAGTTGTCGGAGGAGCTCTTGGTGGAGGTCGCTGCCAGCCTTGCCCATGAGGGTTCTACTCCTTGTTCACCGCCCCTGGTGCCAAGTCTTAACACCATACCAAACAGGCCAGCATGAAGAGTTTGGCAGGTATAATTTCTGTTACATGCCTTGTCTTTAAATTTGCCTTTCCTAACCCTCTTCTCTTCTTTTTTTTGTGTGCAGACTGATAAGGTCATGGGTGCAGTTGTCAAGGTGCTTAGGTAGAGAGACAGGGTGATCTCCGATAGGGACACAGAGATCACCTGGCTTGATTCGAAGCTGGAGGCTTTGGGGGTGGAGTATCGGGAGGATATGGCAACCCTGGAGTCTGTCTTGGCGGGCATGGAGGTGGAGAATGAGAGCCTGAAGGAGGAGAACGCTTGTTTGAAGGAGGAAAACGAGCGGGTTAAGTGGTACCTTGACTAGCTCGCAGGGCAGATGGCTACCTTGGAGAACGATCTAAGCCTCCGCATTCACCCTCACGAGGTCGCGAACATGATACTGTTGCGGTTATGGGAAGGGATCAATATCAATCGGCATATTATGCGGCTAGTTGATCCTGACTTTCCAGTGGATCTCATCAACCTGTCAAACCACAGCGCCACGAGAGCCTCGTCAGGGAGCCACGGGACAGATAGGAGCCACCACCGCCTCCTTGGGTTTTGGTGATTGTAGTTTTTTTGGTACAGTTATGTAAATGTACTTCACCATAAGTAATAATATAAGCAACTTTGTGCATGTCGTATGTTTTTACCTTTTATAGCTGCTTTTGGCTTGTATTTTGTTCCTTACTGTTTGGGCGGCCAACTCGGCATGCTTCTTGTGAGTTGGCTGCTCACCTTGTTTTAGGCGTTCATGGTGTTTCCAAAGGAATGGAGTCCTTGGGTGTGTTCTCTAGACTGTCATTTGTGTTAAGCTGACCTAATATTCACTTGCGAGTAAAGCTTGATGGCGCTGCCCAAGTGCAAACTTGGGCGGCCAGCTTTGGTGGAGCGTTTTGTTTCTGTCAACTATCATTGACTGATCATGTTATCTCTTTGTGAAGGAAGCTGTCGCGTGTGCCGTGCAAGCCCCCTGAGATTTTTGACCGCTAATGGGCCACTTTGATGACTAAGGTTTAGATACGACCACTCATGGGCCGTCAGGATGACTAGGGTTTAAGTTCGACCAGTTACGGGCCGCTCAAAAAATCGAGGTTCATAGACGACCACTTACGGGCCGCATGGATGACCAGGGTTTAGGTACAAAAACTAATGAGCCCTTTGGATGACCAGAGTTTAGTAACGAGAGGATGAAGACCTTCCCGACTTAAGGATAATCGAGGTCGTTTAAACCTACAACAAGAATTATACATATATGCACGCAAAAAAGGAAGCAAACACAACATGTTAAAGGGAACACTTGTTTTATTATTTGAAATGCGCATACAAATAATTATATATAAATATACAGACTACCTACCTGGGTCTTTATTGGAAGTAGCGTTTGAGGTAAATCACGTTCTACGTCCACGGAACCAATTTTTCATCATAGTTTCGAGGCTTGTATGTCCCGTTTCGTCAGACGGCGGAACCTAGAAAAGGCCCTTTCAATTTGGGGAGAGCTTATTCCAACCGGTCATTTTGCCTGTGGCCTCGATACTTCGCAAAAGCAAATTTTCGACATCAAATTGCCGTGCTTTTACATTCTTATTGTAGTAGCGGGCGATTCGATATTAGTAGGCCGCTGTCTGTATTCTGGCAGCGTCGCGAGCTTCTTTTAGCCTGTCTATGTGTTTCCGGATTTTCTAAAAGTTATCCTGCGGGTCAAAAGATTCTACTCTAAGACTTGGAAGCCCGATTTCAACCGGGATCACTGCTTCAATCCCGTAGCAGAGGCTAAAGGGTGTCTCACGCGTTAACTCCTTTTGAGTTGTCTGGTAAGATTAGAGGATTGAGGGGAACTCATCTACCCAGGGTCCTCCAACTTGGTCTTAAGCCTGCGGAGTAGCATTCGGTTTGTGATCTCCACCTATCCATTCGCTTGAGGGTATGCCATCGAAGTGTAGACTAACCTAATCCCAAGATTGGTGCAATACTTGGTGAAGTATTTTTTTTAAAAATTGAGTCCCGTTGTCAGTCACTATGACTTCTGAAACACCAAATCTGCTGATAATATTCTGGCGACAAACTCAAGAGTGTTGTGTTCTGTGATCCTGGCCAGCGGGATGGCCTCGACCTAATTTATAAAGTAGTCGATGCCTGCAATGATGAACTTTCTTTGCCCAGTTACGATGAAAAATGGGCTGAGAATGTTGATCCCCCATTGCACGAAGGGCAAAGGCGCCTGAAAGGATTTCAGCTTGGCGGATGGCTGGTGGTGAAGATTGCTGTGAAGCTGGCAGTTTTCACACTTCTTTACAAACTCGAGTGCATCCTTTTTTATCGAGGGCCAATAGTAGTATTGTCACATGATCTTGAATGCTATATTTTTACCGTCGACGTGCGATCCGCAAATTCCAAGGTGCACTTCACCCAAGGCGTAGTCAGCCTCTTCAGGGGTTAGGCACTAGAGGTATGGAATCGAGTAGCCGCAGCGATACAACCGTCCGTCGACTACGGTATACCTGCCGGCCGTTTTCTTGATCCACATGGCCTCCTCTATGTCTTCTGGTAGTACTCCGTCCGCTAAATACCTTAAGTAGGATGTCGTCCAATTTTACGTCCCGGAGATCTGTATTGTCTCCTGTTTCTCTATATTGGGAGCATTCAGGACCTCCCTCATATACCTCGAATACTATTCTAAATTTTCGGCCACCGTTGCTCAAGCCAGTTGATCAAACTTTCAGTTTTCAGTTCTGGGAATATGAACAAGGGTTAGCTTGTCAAAGCTCCAGCGACCACCCTTGTCTTGGTCAAGTACTTGGCCATGTGTGGGTTACTCGCCTCAAAATTTCCATTAACCTGGTTGATGATTAGTTCGGAGTCGTTATAACCAGCCAGTCATTTGGATGAGCACTCTTTCGCTAACCTTAACCCAGCTAATAGGGTTTCGTATTCGGCAACGTTGTTGGTAGCCCGAAAGTCGAGTCTAATGGAGTACTTCACCTCAAACCCGTCAGGGGTCCTGAGGACCACCCCGGCTCCACCATCTATGTCCGTAGATGATCCGTCTACGTGGAGTACCCATTCTGGAACTTCCTCGTGTTGTTCTGCGTTCTCTGGGAGCTGCTCTTCCAGAACTGGGGTCGTGGTTTCGACAATAAAGTCAGCCATAGCCTGTGCTTTTATGGTAATCTAGGTCGAAACTTGATGTCGAACTCACCCAATTCGATAGTCCACGTTACCAGCTGTTCAGAAACGTCGGATTTCTAGAGAATACTCTTCAGAGGCTGGTTGGTGAGAACTATTACGCAGTGTGCCTAAGAGCTAAGGCCAACTTTTTTTTGAGCGTGTAGCACGTCTCTTGGTCGGTTAGTGTTTTGCTTACGTAGTAGATCAGCCATTGGGTGTCGAAGGTCTAGCATACGAGGACTGAGTTGAGGGACACCTCTGACACCACAAGGTAGAAGTACAACTCCTCTCCGACCTTGGGCGACATTAGTAATGGTGGGCTAATCAGATATTACTTCAACTGATTGAAGGCTGCCTGGCAATTTGCCGTCCATTAGAACTCGTTTGATTTTGTTCCCCTTAGAGCCTTGAAGAATAGCTGATACTTATCACCAGACTTCGCTAGGAAGCGAGATAAGGCTGCTAGTCATCCAATCAGTCACTGGACATCCTTAATACTTTGTAAGGGAGCCGTGTCCGCGAGGGTCTTGATCTTCTTTGGGTTTACCTCGATCCTTCGTTGGGAGAGAATGAAACTCAAGAATTTTTTTGAGACTACCCCGAAGACGCACTTAGCCTGATTCAGCTTCATTTAATGCTCACGGAGTACCTCAAACGACTCTACTAGATCGCGGATATTGTCGCCGGTGGTTCTACTCTTGACGAGCATGTCGTCAATATAAACCTCCATATTGTAGCCGATCTGTTTCTCTCAAATATTTTATTTATCAACCGTTGGTAGGCGGCTCCTGCATTCTTCAGTCCAAATAGCATTACCTTATAGCAGTAAGTTTCCTGATCTGTTATAAACAAGATATGCTCATCGTCCTCCGGGCTCATCCGGATCCGGTTATAACCCGAGTAGGTGTCCATGAAACTCAACGGCTCATATCCAGACATCGAATCTACCAGCAGGTCAATATTGGGTAAAGGAAAGTTATCTTTCGGGTAGGCTTTGTTAACGTTGGTGAAATCGACGCACATTTGTCATTTTTTGCTACTCTTCTTTACTAGGACTATGTTGGAGAGTCAATCACGGTACTGGACTCCTCTAACAAATTTAGCGTCCAGCAATTTTTTTAATTTCTCCCGGATGGTGACCAATTTTTCTACCGAGTGATTTCTCCGCTTCTGCCTAATGGGCTTTCGGTCTGGATTGAGGTCCAACTTATGGATCATTACCCGGGCCAGAATTCTAGGCATGTCAGCTGGAGTCCATGCGAAGATGTCAGCGTTCCGTCACAGAAACGTGATCAGCTCGTCGCACAGTGTACCGATGAGTGAGCCGCCGATTTGTATGCACTTTTCTGGATCCTTCAAATTCAGTGGAACTAGGTCGGTTGCCTCACGTGATTGCGCCTGCTATAAGGTTGTTTCCTCTCGATGGTCAAGCTCTCCCACCGCTCTGGTGCTGTTGCTAGGAGCAATTTGGGTCATGTAACATGTTTGCCCGGTGACTTGGTCACCCAATACTTTGCCTACATTGTATAGCATTGGAAATTTTATTTTAAGGTGTGGTATTAAAGTGACGGCCCCGAACGCTATTAGGCATGGTCGGCCTAGTATAGCGTTGTACACGGAGGGTAGGTTGATTACTAAGAAGTGTACGACTTGCCGTTTTCAGGTATGTTTCTAGGGTGACTTCTAATCAGATCATCCCTTAGATGGGCCCCAGTTCGTTGTCAAGGCCGTACAACGAGCCTTTGGTAGGTTTTTATTGGTTCTTTTTCAAATCAAATTTAAAAAACGCATCAAGATAGAGTAAATTGTGATAACTTTCATTGTCAATGAATACTCGTTTCAGTTGGTAGTTGACGCTACTGTCGAAAACGAGTATAAATACAACAAGGGGGTCTGCATGGGGGGAAACTATATTTGCTAGGTTGCTGTCACTAAAACTAATGACGGTGTCAATAGTACGCTGTTTCTTCCTCCCAATTTGTTGCTCCTTGTTGTCAGCCGGGTTCTTGATCGGTCAAGTGGTAATCATGTTGACCACTCCTACCACAACCCGGTTTCATGGAGGAAAAGGCTCTGGTCCTTCTCCGCCCGTTTTGCCAGAGTTCTGATCAGGGCCCTTGACAAAGTTGGTGAGATGGCCCATTCTGATCAGCTCTTCAATTTCCCACTGGAGAGTCTTGTAGTCCTCTGTGGAGTGCCTAAGAGATCGATGAAAATCGTAATACTTTGACGGATTTCCTCCCTCTGCCTTCTTAAGTGGTTTTGGCCACTTAAGAAACTTCTCCCCACGGATCTGCATGAGAACGTTCAAACACGTATCAGTCAAGGGCGTTAAGTTGATGGGCCTGTAGTCCTTGCGCTCTAGTGGTTTAGTCCTGTGGTGCTTTTGGCGGGAGTGATCGCCACTGTCATTCTTCCTTTTTCCCTCTTCGGGGAACGGGCGAGGTTGTTCTGTCCGTTCTGAACATTTACCCTCGTTGGCCTCTTTAGCTACCGCATAAGCCCAAGTGATTGATTCTGCCTCCCGAAAGGTCTGCGGGTTTTTGTGTGCCAAGTGCCTGAAGAAATCCCCGTATGTTAGTGCGGAGATGAAGCTGCCTAACTTCATATCTTTTGTGAGCCTGGGGGTCTGCCTAACTTTCTCCACGAAGCGATCCAGAAACTTCCGTGGATTCTCTCCCTACTTCTGCTTGATGTGGGAGAGGTGCCACTGTTGCCTTTCCTCTCGACAACTGGAAGCGTATTGAGCCAAGAAGAGATTAGTCAGTTCCCTGAAACTTCCAATTGAATCCGAAGGGAGGTGATGGAACCATATACGAGCATCTCCCTTTAATGTGAGCGAAAAGTAGCGGCACATCGCTGAATTCTCCAATCCTTGTAGATTCAGATATGTGTGAAAGTGATCAAGATGATCCACTGGATCAGTGCTCCCATCGTAAGAGTCAAGGAGAGGTATCTTGAATTTGGCCGGCATTGGACGGCTCAGGATCTCCACTGTAAAAGGAGATTTGTCTAAATCAATGGCGTGTTCATCGTCCTTGAACACGCGATTCCAAATCTTCTCCAATTTGGGATCTACACGAGCAACGTTGGCTGATCTTTTGAAATTGAGATAGGTTCTCAACTCCGTTTTTTCCCTGGAGTGGCCAGTTGCTGGCCAGTTATTGCCTCCAGTGAATCTGACGGTCCTAGAAGCTCCATCCTAGACCGAGTTTCTGTTCTCCGACCGAGAGCATTGGGAGTTCTTCCGTTCTAAACTTTCTTCCAGAGTCATGCTTCTTGAGCGCTCCTCAAGCATGGTTTGGTTTGTAGCGCGTGAAGATTCGAGGGTCCATGTGTTAGCCAACCTCCTGGGTTTTTTGACCAACTTCTTCTTCCTCTGGCCGCCTCTCCTGGAGGTCAGTATGGAGATTGTTGTGGGCGGAGCCCCCAACTATGAGTGCTCCTGTCGGGAGTAGAGCATCTAGAGTATCTTGTTGGAGTTTTGCATGTTCTCCCCTAGATGCTGAAAGAAAGGTGCTAGTACTCTGTTAATTGTCCCGTTGACCATGGCACCAGTAGCGTGGTCCTGATCGGAGAGGTCGCATCTCTAGCGGATTCATTAGCTTGTACTCTTGTGTTCACCATTCTGGTTGGTTCAGTTGGTGAGGATGAAAGAGTTTCTTCGGAAAGCATGGTAGGCTTTTCGTAAACGTTTCCCACAGACGGCACCAATGATGCGTACCTGGATCTGAACTTCAAACAGATTCAGGTCGACTTGGTCATCTAGATCTGGCTTCGTTCACTGAGTCTGATGCTGGCGGGATGTTGTCCCACCGAAGATACTCCAACGCTTAAATTAGTTATAACCTTTCGACTTATAAGAAGGTAACTGGAAATAAGAATTGAGAGAGAGATTGAGGTGGGAAGGAGTGTTCGCCTTCAGATATAAGAGATGTTCCAGCGGCTCGTTGGGAGCACAGTTTCCTAGCTCAGTGTTCATAGGGAACGAGCGAGAGACTAAATCCTGTAAGCATAGAAGCTTTGAAGGACAGAACTCATAAAGTGAGCGGAGTATCTGAAATCTGAAGGTTTAGTGTGGGATTATTGTAGTAAGCGATTGTATGCTTAGAAATGAGCGTTTGTATGCTTAGGGATTTTTCCGTCGTAATTCTTTATTATTTCGTTCTTATCCTTTGGAAATGGAGATTCCGTAGGTTTATATAGATAGAGGGCAGGGCGATCTTTTTTGGCCAAGAAGACACGATTTCTGCATTATGTTGGGCGGCCTTTCTAGAGCAGGCTTGAGTTGTGCAATCTGTTGAGATCGTTTTATTTTTTGGCGAGTAACAGTTCTCCAGATTACTTGCCTTCCATCTGCGCATTTGTTGCCATTAGAGTCCATTATAGGCAGGAAGAGAGAATTTGGCGCCTTCCTCGTGAGAAGGACGTTGAATATGTTGATACCATTTTAGTGCAGATTGGCTTCAAAGAATGTGTGAAATTAGAAAAATGAACTAACGCTTGTCGTGTATGGAAACGCGAGCCAAACTGGGCCTGGCCCATAGATAGTTTTTACCTCTTCTCGGCCTGCTTGCTACAATGCTCCCGGTCAATAGAAACGTTGACCATCTTAAGGGAGCGTGTTGGCCGCCCAATTGGCTTTTCACACGGTGAACGATAGCGTTGACAGTCCAAATGCGCATTTGGGCCTTCTTGAATTCGGGACGTTTTTTTTTATTGGGCCAACATACTATGAGCTTACCCATCAACTCTAAATGATATAATTAAAATTATG
>JAODPA010043357.1:0-11882 GCA_025585075.1 Nepenthes mirabilis | reverse complement strand
TTTACGGGTAAAAGTGACATTTGATTTTATTTATAAGATTATATATATGATAGCCCACCCACCGTTTTGAATAGTAGCATACGGCCTTTGGATATATGAAAACAAATATAACATGGGTTTCGAATATCTACTTATTTAGTCAGTGAAGCCCCTACTAGCCCTTGGTCCCTAAGAAAATTATATTTCAATTTGATTTGATGACATGAATTAAATTAGAATATATGATAAGATAAATCTAAAAATTCTGTATAAATATTATGAAAAATTCATAGCACTCCATGAATTTGATATAGTATCTATTCTGATATGTTTTTAACGCAAAGTATATGTGTTTATTTGCTAATTACATACTTTATTGAGTTTTTAACTCACTTCTTTAAATACGAGATCCAAAGCTTACAGGATGGTTAGAATTGAAGAACAAAGCTATTTGAAGAATTTAGGTTGAGAATATGAAATGTTTAATACTGTATTTGGTTATCATACAATAGTTTAATGTTTATGTTGTTGGATATTGGTCTGTAAAACTTTCTGGGATGAATGTTGATGTTTTTAATATTATGTGGATACTATTTAAGTTGATTATAATTTGTAGTTTTGGGATGTTAGTTGTGTAGCAGTAGACAACAATGGAAATTTAGATTTCAGCAGAATTATATTACTTCGATTTTATATTGGATAGGTATAACTTTTTAAATAAGATTTGATGTGTCAATATGGGTCAGTGTCGGAACCACATAATGATGTGGTACATTTCAGGTCCTGTGTTTGGTAAATGATATTTTATTTTTGATCGGTCATTATATCGACATGAGATTCACATCTAAGATTAATTAGATTATTAATCAGAATATCAATTGAACAATAATTATTAATGTCGGGATAGAAATTTGGGACTTGAAAAAGTAGAAGTTGGCAACCCTTGCCTATACCGACGATGTTTACATTTGTGGTGGACAAATATTCTCATAACTACCCACTGTCGGGTCATCATTGCAGGAGGTAATATCCTTGGGTGGTAAAATCAGTTGGGCCCCTAGTATTAACTATATTTGCTTTGTTGTGTTGAATGTAGTCTGATTTTTATCGTTTGGTGAGAATGGGTGTTTAGCTATGTTTCTCACAGACGGCACCAATGATATGTTTCAAAAATTTAGATTAACGTACAAATTAGGGAAACATATAATTCCACTAGAATATCCAAATAGTGATGGGTCCGATCTTCATAATTTTAAATTTAGATATTGGATACCATAACAGAATAAATCAGAGGTAAAAGGTATACGAGATTCAATTTTCGGTATATCCTTCGATATTTTGACATTCAAGTCAGTAATTTTTCTAAGTAAATGGAAACATAAAGTGAAAATGGATATTAGAATTGAAAGATGATGTGGATGAGTGTGAATTTAGAGGACTTGGCTTCTTTGGGTGTATTCGAACGTTTGAGTTTTTTTTTTTCTCTCTTGCTTCATTTTTCTTTCCTTCTCCTTTTTGTCTGAGAGAAGTTATATTTATAGCCAGATGTCCTATTTGGCTGATCAGTATTTGAAATTACTACACGTATCTAGAGCCATTTTGAAACAACTGCGGAGATGTATTACTTTTAATATGTAATTGTCATCCCAACTTAATGAGAAAATTACCTAACTATTAATGATGGAACCGTTTCAGCCATTTTTTTGGATCCGGTCATTAATTGGCTCATGATTATTTTTAAATTTTTGATAACTGACCGCTCAAATTAAACCTTTCAGTTAATACCATTGGGAGTTATTGTTCAATTATTTGGATTGGTTTTGTTACTTCTTCAGTTGCGCTACTAAAATTTGAGCCTTGATTCAAGTTTATGTTGGGTTGGTCCATCTTGGGCCATATCCAACAGCTTCAAAAATCATTGATATTGCACATTCCAAATATTGAATAAATGCATAATGTGAGCTACATAAAAAATTCTCCCCCTCACGACTTAAGTGAAGGAGTTTATCCTTTTCATCATGACCATACTCTTTACACGCTTAATATTCAATTAGGTTGTAGTCATGTCTTAATTATATAGCTTTCTACATAAATCTTTTCAAATTGCACCATTTTAGAGTTATCGAATTAAGAAAGTAGTAACATCTAACATCAATTCGTTTTGGTTTTGAATGAAACATATAGTTTATGCTCTAATAAATAGTTCTTTAAGTTTACATCTTATGGGAATAACTTCAGACAAAGTACGTTTTGGTAGAATTTTACAAATAGCAATTAATTAAGTCTCCTTTGTCGAAAGTATAGTATAAAACAACTGTTGGGTTATGGGTCACTCTTATATGGGCTAATAACCGGTTGATGGATTGTCCAATAGTTCGAATGAGCACACATGGGTTCAATATTATGACAGACTATATTTTTTTATCGAAAATCCAACAGAGTTCTGTTTGTAATACGAATATCCGCCAAATACAAAACCTGTAAAATATCCTATTCAAAACAATATACATTCAATAATTTCATCATTCAACATCAACAACAACACACAAAATCACTACTCATCACAGGATCCAATAGCTACATATAAGCCGTGGCTATTCACGAATTATCATAATTTAAAACTTGAAATCTTATTCACAGATTAACATTTCACAGTTTACAATTTCGGTTTCCGATTCTGCCAATTTCGGATCTCTAAACTTTTCAATTCGATTCTTGCCATGTCCTTTGATCTCGATTCACTTTTTTTAACTTAGTTACCTCCCAATTACTATATTTTGGAATCCAGAACCTCACCATTCATTTTAACCATATCCTAGAAATTGGTACCTTAAACTCTCTCCCACTGATAGAAATTTTATCCTCGAAATTTAACGAACCTCAAAACTTAACAATAGAGAAATAGACCATTCAGATTTCGCCTACACACTCCCAAATCACTTTCCTGGAGAGATGATTATTCCTCAAGAGGCTTAACCATTTGAATTATTTTGATTCTCAATATCTAATGCCGCTTATCTAAAATTGAGTTGGAACCTTGCTATAAAACAAATCCTTAATCTCCCACGATAACCTACCCAAATTCAAAGGTAAGTCTAATTATTGACTATCTCTCCGACTTAATATAAAATTTTAAATGAACTAATATGTTCTCACCTTGATACTTCCTATGTCTCAAGAAGGATCACCCCTTGGAATCCTAACTACATCCCAAAATTTTTGAGTCAAGAGCCCATATGTTTTTGCTGCGCTACTCTAATTAACCATCTATCTTGACACTAAGAATCCCCTTACAACCTGTGTCCATTGATTCATATCAGACGCCTAAATTAACTTACAACTATAATTCGAAAAAAAAGTCCTAAGAACATTGTTACAACTAAAGCAAAGCCCAAAATCTTTAGATTACAACAAACCTAGGCAACACAATCAAAGCAATCACCCAGAACCCTTGAACTCGAATACTTACTAAATTTACCAGCTTGTTGGCATACCAACGAGCCAACCTATCTTTTTCTCATGTATCATCCGGATCACGATGGATGGGCTACCCTAGTTTGTCAATTCCATGGTTGCCCAAATGGCACTCATAATACTGACCACCCTTAATATCCTCGAAATCAAAACGGTGTTCACCTAAGGTTAGTATACTCTCCCCTTGGAGCATCAAGAGATATCCCCACCAAAAATTCCCGGCATCCAATTACTAGTAATAGTGTTCACCTTCCTTGAAGGACATCAAAATGCACCTTCTAATCCTTAAGCAAATCAACCCATTTGCACGGTTGCATGGCTATTTCTTCCTGTGAGACGACTCCTCAGTCCATTAGGATTAACTATCTCTGTAAACAATACCTATAAATCTTTAAAACAAGGACCCTAATGGCCAACTGCAACTAAGGATGGGATAATTCTGATCATAAACTTTTCACCCTCATAACCAAGGGCAACCGCCCATATAAGTCACGAGAAACACAATCCTAAAGCTTCCTTAAAAGAATCGCATTCTATTGCAACTTTCTAGACCCATTAGGGGTTAACCCAATAAGAATGTCAACATCTAATCCTTAATTCCTCGAAGGCAACTCTCGCATGGTCCATTCCGGCGGCTACTAATCGCCTCAAGCCAAATGCTTCATAGCGCTGCAATCTTCGAGAAACACTTATCTAATTACCCTTCCAAGTTCAACTAGACCCCAGAAAGCAACGCATCTACAAGACATCCATCAATTTTTCTCCAAGTTAGCCATCACTCCAAATCCTAAGAAATCATATTCCTACTATCAAAGAAACCACATGCCCAATATGACATTTCTCCTTATTCCTTCCATACATGAGCATACGGCTAACTGTCCTTTCATTCCAAGTTGTGATCCTCAAATGGGGTTCACACATCCTTTCAATTCTAGAAATTCATCAATGGGGCCATCCCAAAAGCACTGAGGCATCTCACGACAATACTCAACCGATGCCGTATTGGTTCAATACGGAGTCCTCCGAATTCGATGCCAATCCTAGCACAATTCTACAACAACCATCAATGTAATGATTAGGAGATGATTTGTTCCGATCATTTCCTCTAGGAAACATCCTCAAATGTTTATACTATCTAACACCTTGGCAACCACAAAATGATTCCCAAGTGTGGCCTTATATGATAACTAAACTTGGCACAATTCCTAATTAGACGATTTTCAAATGAAACAATACTAATTTCGTCACCACTCAAATAATGATGCCTCATATTTAAACCTTTCCACTCAATTATGAGGTGTCATATCCTTACTATCATAGCTCATACTAGCATGGCACCTTACCAACCAAATCGTCCTCAAGGTCATAATAAACCTTAACATTATAGGGTAGTTAAATCAACCTAACCAATCATATTTATAAGACCCGAGAAAAGGGTGTAGACCTCGATACAACGAGTGTAAGGCCTACGATCTTTAGATAAATGAATAAATTTAGAAAACAAAAATAAAACATATATTCTGGATCCCAAGGTAACACATATACAGAAATATCAAGATCTGAGAACCTTATCTCTCGCCACGCTGGACGACACCTTCATACTTTGTGCCACCACCACGAAGCCTCGATCCACTGTATTGGACTCCTTAACTGTCCGACCCATGGAATAACAGTAATCCCTAATTAAGTGGTCGAACTATCCACACTTGAAGCATGCTCTTGAAAATTCCACCGAAATAAGACATTTATCCATAAAGCATCCATAAACATGCCTGGCGATATCTCTTTATTCTCGAGACCCATGATCCTTTTCACGTCAACTATCCGAGGTCAACTTCACCTCCTATCTTACATGGAGTAATATTTCCTTATCCTCTTCCGAATATCGAATCACCACAATATCATCTTAATTCTCAGCATTCATATTTCAACTTCTATAGGATTCGAGCTACCCAAATGTTTAGGCACTTAAGAATCACTAAATCAATTATAAATCGACATCTTTGGGTTCGCTATACCCGAATTGATCATAAATTATACTGACCTCGAGCCATCAATTTACTTCATCCCTCATACTTGCTAGGTTGATCAGGTATCCCTTCTTAGCGAATTGCTAATTAGAGGACCTCAACCAAGAATTAATCAAGCCAAAACTTTGAACCCAAACCGATTATCCTAGACCTCGAATCAAAGCCAATCAACTTAAGCACTAAATCGGTACCAATCAAATTTGAACCCCAAGGTGCCTCCTTACAGTTTCTCTCGACCTCACGGTCGACCACTGTCACGAGTAGACCTTCGCCTAGGAGTCATATCAGATACTAATATCCTATCTGAAGGTAACAATACGGTTAAACTATTCCTAAAACACTATCTAGGACGCAAGAGTTAGATAACCAGACTCATCCTCTATCTCTAACTTAGTTCAAGCCTAAGCTAGCCAATCAAAATAATTAGGATTATCTAATCTAACATAATTTGCCCTACCCCTACATCTATTTATCCAATCGATCTTAATTGATCCTAAGCTTCCACATACGATTCAAATCAAATCTAAGGTATCTCTTTTCTCTAATACCAACTGTGACAGACCATATTTTTATGTCGAAAATTTGGCGGAGTTTCGTCTATAATACGGATATTTGCCAAATATAAAACCTGTAAAATACCCTATTCAAAACAATATACATCCAATAATTCCATCATTTGACATCAATAACAA
Organism: Nepenthes mirabilis; assembly: GCA_025585075.1. Taxonomy (NCBI): domain Eukaryota; kingdom Viridiplantae; phylum Streptophyta; class Magnoliopsida; order Caryophyllales; family Nepenthaceae; genus Nepenthes; species Nepenthes mirabilis. Next base: position 5,707 of record JAODPA010043357.1, on the reverse strand, counting down.
CACACAAAATCACAACTCCTCATAGGATCCAATAGCCACATATAAGCCGTGGCTTCAATACTGTGTATGTAAATACAACATTAGCCTAAGAGATATGCCACTAGGTACCTGTTACAAATCCATATATAACCTACGAAAGTATAAATGAACCAAAATACAGTGGAAACTAAGTTATCTAATTATCAGTCATTTTGTACAATATACATCAATTTTTTTTAAAGAAATATAAATATATATATATAATTTTTTCCATACATAAATTTAGCTACAAATTCTAAGTCTTCAACATGGTCTTATGAATCCAAACTTAGTCCACTTCTAGCCTCTACTTCATCCCGTCGGAAATATCAAACCTGTACTAAATTAGAGACAAGGAGAAATAATGGTGAGCTAATAGCTCAACAAGTACAACGTTGTCAAGACAATAATAATACATTGGCAAAATAAAGGGAAAGAGGGATTTATGAGTATGAAAAGGATGCGTAACATAAGTCATGATCAATTATACTTTTGGAACGAAATTAACTTCTCACATTTTATTTTTCCTCTCTTTGGTATGTCAGTTATGTATAATTACTTATATTTACGGATCATGGCCAATAGGTCGTACTAGCTAATGATACGAGAGAACAAGGAAAGGATCATGAGACTCCTCATGATTTAAGGCATTGAGAGCATATTCTTAGACCCAACTGGGGGGTCATTTACATGTCATGCTTGTAGACGGACCGATAGCGATACGCCTCATATCCCTCGGGGTATCAAGATAGTCGTCGTTCTTCCACAATAGTATCCTAAGGCATGCCACGGACATTTTCGCTCTAATAAGCAGCCAAGATACGTGGCCAAAGTAATCCTTAGATTTCCACTGTGATGGAAATGGTAAGTCAGAGAATACTACCCAATGAGTATAAGTCCATGGTTCTAATTTCATGATTACTTATTCATTGAGGAAGGATCCACCACATTTTATTCACATTATTTCTGTTCGAGAGATCAATTCAATCATATCACACATTATAGATTTTCCTCCAATTACTTGTATGATTCTTATCTTTTTTTGGACTTAAGTCTTCTCGCGATTTCACTTTTATGCATGAGCATCATATAGCATAGGAAATGTGAAAATTCTTATCATCGTAAACCCAATTCGACTTTAGGGCTTTCGGATAACGATTATCTTCACGATTACTTAGTAACAATATTTTTTCAGATTACACAATTAAACATATGCAAATATATATGTAACTTAATTAATAATTAAACGACACAAAATTTATATAAAACTTATCAAAGGGTTCGGGTAAACAACATACGTGAACAGTGCACAATTGGGCATGTCGATTAATTCATGGAATTCTAGGCATCCAACGGGTAAATTAACAAATCCAAGACATGGGTAAATGTAATCTCAAGCCAATTTATACAATAATTTTGAAATATATATTCAAACAAGGTTTGGGCGAGGGTCTAGGGTTTCACGAATGAAAACCCACGTAAATCTATCAAATCGGATATCCAATCGATAAATTAACTTACATGGGATATGGGCGCGGGTCTAGGGTTTCACAAATATATGCATGGGGTTGGGTATCGGGATAATAATACCCGAAGATAATCGAACAAAAATCAAAAAGAACAGAAGAGAAGGGTATGGATGCATTTGCCTCGACCCGCTCTTTGATTTCTCCTACTAACTTGAAGCCAGAATCCGTTCTGAGGGCCTTTGTTTGGTCGTTTCTCTCTCTTCTCCCTCCCTCCCTCTCTCTACCCGAACGTTTTGCCATCCTCCTAAAAAACGCATCCCTAACATTTTAAAAAGAAACTCGAATGTGGCTTTTACGCGTTTTGGCGCTCGCTAGGTGTCTCGAGTGCACAAAGGGCGCGGGTTAGGCCTGCGTCAAGCCTGCAGTAAGCCAGTTTTATGTTTTTGTCATCCGGGACCCGTTTTGACCCTTCTAGCCTAATATTTCACATCTTTGAACTTTAAGTTTAATTATATTAGCTTAATAAGTTAACATTATCATAATTTAAAACTTAAAATCTTATTCACAGTTTAACATTTCACGGTTTACAATGTTGATTCCCGATTTTGCCAACTCTGGATCTTTGGGTTTTTCAATTTGATTCCTACCATATCCTTTGACCTCGATTTATTTATTTTAACTTAATTACCTCCCAATTACTATATTTGGAATACAAAACCTCACCATTCATTTTAATTATATCTTGAAAATCGATACCTTATAAATATTGAGATAGAGATTTGGTGTTCATGCTCGCATCAAGCCCCCAGGGCATCCGAGCCTAGGGATTGAATACCTAGTCTGAAGGACAAGTGGACAAAGATGTATAAAGGTGACCGATAATACCGAGTTTGATGAGCAATCAAATGTTCAATCCAAGGAGTGACCGACGATAATGCCAAAGGGCCCTAGACGATAAACCCAAAATAAAAGCCCCATGAAATACGTTTTAGGGTTTATAAAGGAGAGCGGTAGAAGATAAAGATAGACTACTTGAAAAATTAGTTAGAAAGTACCACTAGTATGAGAAAAGAGACAAAGGGAGAGAGAAGAGGGTGAAGAGAAAGATTCAAAACTTTTCAGTCACCACCGATCTTGAGCTTGTTATTCTTAAAGTGCGAAGAATATTTTGATAGTCATGTATTTACCCCCTCACCTCATATTCATTATTGTTTAGGTCCATCTGATATAATGCGTCAAGTTTTTATACTCTTATATTAATGGTTTATGTAACCAATTTTATATAGTGGAGTTTTTCAAACATATCGTCCCATAATTTTTTCTTCTTATTGAGAAAAGGATTTTCACGCAAATTGCTTATATCTTATTTTATTATATGATTATTGTTTACCTTTTGTGTATTATCGTTGTTTATTCTTTGCCCTTGGTTCATCGAAATTGTCGGCCGATTCCTAACAACAACTTCCCTTACAAATGTTATCAAATATATGAACCACGAAGCATTGGTTTTCCCCAATGTGTAAACATATATGGGTACTTTGGTCAATAATTTATATCTAATATTGCAATGGTTACTAATATTCTATTATATGTAGTACCATTTTCTTATATGTCACATTACTGAAATAGTGGCGATTCTTTTGAAATCAAGTAGTCGAGGCAAAGTGCTGAGACTAAGTAGTTGAATGATGAATGTGCTACCGAGGTCAAGTTTCCGTTGAATTTGTTACTTGACATATCATTTAGATTAAATTTGAATCGTGTTTATACATGGGTTTTTATCCAACTAATAGTTGTTAATATTTGTGGGCCACATTACTTTTGGCCTAAAATATTTCAAAGGATTGGACTATACTTAATGTTCTATTTTAGATTTTAGTCTATTTTATATGAAATTATTGTAGATTTCATATTTTTTATCCGTTTGTCTGAATCTTTGATAAATATAATGTATCATATATCAATCTCTGAAAACATATAATCTAAGTTAAGGATGAAATGAAAACATTAATATTTTATTGGGTTAGTAAGAAATCAAAACATTATTTTTAAAAATAACTTGTAAAGTTATAAACATTCTCCATACTAGCAAGACATATTGACAGGTAAGAAGCATGTTGAAATTACACCTCTTCACAACTTTAACTAGAAGTTAAATTTTATGAGACACTGTATTTCAAGGACATGGATTTAGTATTTGATTAAATGGATCATATGAATGTATAATCTGATCCACTCAGAATTCTAATATCCTAATAATTGAATTTGTGCAAAAGTGATAGAAGAAAGAGTTCAGAATAACAATTTAATGTGTCATTTTAACATTATCATTACATGATATAAGGACTGATATATATTATTAGATGATTTAAGAACTTAACATTCAGAATTATAATAAAATGTGAATTATTGATTCAGAGGTGACCAGATAAATATAGTTGGCACTACAAATATCGATGTCCCTGCTATAAATAGTTATCGGATATATCTGGAACACTGACCAAGCATTCCTCCAGATTACTATATTTTAAAATATGCCTGAGTCGTACAATAAATTACAGTTAATACGACAAAATCGTTCAGTAATTTTCGAAATATTTCAGGCGTCTGCGCTGAAAATCAAATTTGGCAATAATCCCACGTATCTCTGCCATTGAGCGCTTCATCTTCGGACATTAATATCAGTTGCATTTTCGGTATCCTTCTCTCTCCCTCTTTCTCTTTCTCCTGGCATTTGTCATCTTCCCCTTAAACCCGCTGGAAACGTAAAGCCTACCTCCATCTCCATCTCTCTTTCTCTAAACAAAAGCAGTTCATTTTTTCCTGGAAATCCAGCCGCTTCATCACCGGACCAAAGAAAGCGCCTTAAGAAGAAGTAGCCAAACAGAGAGATGAAACGGACGAAGAAACGCCGTCATTAGTTCCCCTGTTTCGACGTGCCATAGTCTCTGTTTTTGTCCCCGTCATTTCGGATCCGCTTATCGAAATTTCCGCTATTGTTCTTCATAAACTTGTCGTATTTGTATAAGTGACATTGACGGACGACGATCGCATCATATGGCGTTGTCTCTGTCTCCTTTCCCTCACCTTGCAGTCGGGTCCTCTGAGATCCGCCTGTGAGGATGGGAGCTCGAATTTGCTATCTGTTTCTGCCAATTTTCTGAAATTTGAGAAATTCGTCTGGTAATTGGGATCTTATCACCCGGAATTCGGAGTCATTTCCTTGAAACTGAGTTCGAAGATTGATTGAGGAATTCATTTTGTGCCGGCGGAATAAATTGGGCCATGTCCCGGAATCAAATAATCACCCGTCCACCGTCGGAGCACCGGCGACGGCCGCTCCTGGCTAGCAAGAAGCCCACGACGAGCCGAAGTGCCAGCTTCGCGGAGGTGGCAGGGGGGACGGCGGCGGAGTGCGCTGCAATCTGCTGCTGCTGCCCCTGCGGGCTGCTGAACCTGCTGCTGTTGGCGGTGTACAAGGTGCCGGCCAGCCTTTTCCGGCGAGCGTTGAAGAGCCGGCGACGCCGGAGGCTCATCAAGAAGGGTCTGCTGCCCATGAATTCGACCCCCGCGAGGTGCAGCAGCAGCCGCCGGAAGTACGGCAGCTTCTGCAGCTGCGATGAGACGGAGATCAATATTCACCCGGTGACGGCCGTGTCGGCGCTTGAGGCGGTGCAGGAGTTGGAGAAGGTGGGAAAGGAGTTGGCAATGGCAAAGGAGTTGATGGAATTGGAGAAGGAGATGTGGGATCGATTTTGCAGATCTGGGTTCGGGAGGAGTCCGTCGCAGAGAGAGCCGCAATAGCTTGTCGCCCGACGAACGGAACTGTCACCGGCTACCGGAAAACCATGAATGATGGGTAATTTTATTTGGCCCCTCGTCTGAATATTTGCGACTCCCAATTTTTCATTTAATTTTATTCTTATCTATTTTTTCCAATGCCGTTACTATTTCTATTTTCGTATCACTTTATTTCATTTTAAAGTGTTTTGAAATTTGATGTAAAAATCCTGCCAAAAATTAATATTTATTCTAATTCTTATATTTTAAAAGTTTTTAACAGCACATACATGTCACTGTAACATTCGAAATATGATTAGTCTTACTTTGGTTTCTGTAGAATAAATTACTTTAAGAATGAAATTTTGGGATGAAATTGAGAAAAACGTTTGAAAATCATTTTTAAAATAAAATTAAGAATAAACTCTATCTTTTTTTAT
>JAODPA010043346.1:0-11884 GCA_025585075.1 Nepenthes mirabilis | reverse complement strand
TATAAAAAAAGCTTTAAAGTAATTAAGTAAACTAAATATTCTAAAATATCGATCTATAATAAAAATGCATGCCTTAAACTCGTGCTCGCAGGCTTTGACAGCCACGTGGTGCGCCAAGTTCCCTCCGGCGCTATCTCCGGCGAGGAAGCACTTTCCGACATCCGCATTCGCTGGGAAACCGTCGATCTTATTACGGTCAATGAATTTGAGAGCTTCGAAGCCGTCGTCGTACTGAGTGGGACACCGGTGCTGCGGGGCGAGTCGGTAGTTGACGGATACGACGACGGCGGAGAGTTCACGGGCGAGTCTACGGCAGAGATCGTCGTAGGGCTTGCGATCGGGAGACCAGAACGTAAATCCGCCGCCGTGGTAGTAGATGATCACGGGGAGACTGGTAGCGGCAGCGACGGCGGCGCCGGGGACTGGGACGTATAGTCGGAACCAGAGGCCGCGGAAGGGATCGATAGTGACATCGGAGGAAACGACGCCGTTGGTTGGGGTTGCCGAGGGTGGTGCCTTGGCTTCGAAAAGCTCCATGATGGTGTCCCATGCCGGGACCGCGGCGATTGTTGTGTGGTCTGAGTTCGCCATTTTTCCACCTACAAACTGCAGGGCGAGAGAGAATACACAAAGCCAAATTTATAGACTGAGGTAGGCGTTTGATTTAAATGGTCTGAAATTAGCTTATCCTTCTTCCTTTTTTTTTTTTTTTTTTTATCACTCTAAAATCATTGAAGAAAGGCAGATGAAACATATATTTTTTTCTTAAAAAAATTCGAATTCATAATAATTAATCACTCAAAAGTGGTTTAGAAATTGATATAAAGCTGAATTTTTGATTCATTTATTTATGAAAATGACTATGTGAATACAGAGAATATAAAAAAATTAAATATACAAAATAAGTAAATAGAAAAAAATGACTATAATTGATGCGTCTCTGAATCCAAATTTCTAACAGATTCGGATTGATTTGGTCGTCTGGATTTGACTCCGTTCACCGAGTCTGAACTCTACACACCACTACAGCAAACAAGTGGTTAGGTGTCGATGGGAAGTTATCCCACCGAAAATATTTCGATACTCAAATCAGTTATCGACCTTCGACTTTTAAGAAAGGAAATCGAAATGAGAGTAAAGAGAGAACGGGGAGTGTTTGAAATGAGTGTTTGATTTCAGACGTGAGAGGCGTTTTAGTGGCTCGTGAAGAGCAAAGTCTCCCAACCCTGTGTTTGCAAGGAACGTAGAGAGAGAGAAAGCGAGACCGAATCCTATAAGTGTGAGAGTTTGAAGGACTGGTGGAGCACTATGAAAGCTTTGGGAGAAGAGGGTGCCTCCTAAGTCTGAATGATGAGAGTGTGATTGCAGCAATGAAAGCTTTTTTAGGCTTAGAAGAGAACATGCCCTGGAGTGAAGACTCTATGGGTTTATATAGATGAAGTGTTGTCGACCTTTCTTGAGTAGGAATGCATGATTCCTACACTCTGTCGGGCGACCTTCCTTAGGTAGGAAGGTTTAATTTCTGCAATCTGTTGGGATTAATTCCTTTTCGAGTGGGCAACGGCTCTCATGATTAATCGCCTTCTTTCTATATTTTATTACCGTTAGGGTTTATTGTGGGTAGGAAGAGAGAATCTGGTACTTTCCTTATGGGACGGGTACTGAATCTGTTGATACCCGTTTCAGTGTAGATTGTCTTTTGGAAATGCACAAAATCAGAAAAGAAAACCGTTACTGATCGTGTATGGAGGTGTGGCCCCAACTGGGCCTGACCCACGTGAGGCTTTCTCTCTTGGGTCGACCTATTGTAGTACTTTCGATCAACAGAAATATCGATCGTCTCATGGAGAGCCTATTGCCCGCTCAATTTGGCCACTTATTTGGTCAACATCGGGCGTTGAGCGTCCAAGTGCCCATATGGGCTTTCATGGATCTGGACTGTTTCTCTTATTGGGCCAGCCTACTATGGGTGTACCTATCACTAACCCCCCATGTTGGTGGTCTGACTTTTGACCTCCAAGACATTCATGATGGGACGTATTTGGCTGTCATCCATTGAGGTCTACTGAGTTGTCGACCGAGTTGCTTACTGTCTAGCACGTAGCCTGATGTGCTTCTGAAATGTTGACTGCATTTGTTGACCGTTTGGGCCATAATTTGGGAAACTTGCTAAAGAAAGTGTTGACTTGATTTGTTAACCGTCTAGGTCAAATCCGAAGGACTTGTGGGATTTGGAATAATGCGCTATCATTAGCCGACCTGTTAGATGAAAAGGCAGCTACGTGTCTGCACGCATGAAATATAGGATCCCAGTAACTAATGCATCTGAGAATATGATTTGACGGCATCCTTTGGGGGAAACGACACGTGGCAGTAATGATGGTGCACGTTTTCAAGAAAGTTAATGGGCTCTGTGTTCACACTGACCTTTAAGTTGTCCGTCTGTTTTATTTTAAATTTTTTTATACTTTCCTTCATCTTCTTTGGTCTGAAAAAAGAAAAAACCCTAGACGTCTTGCCGCTTCCTCTATTTTCATACCCATGGCCTCCTCTGTTACTGATATTATTTCTGTTCTCAGATAAAATGACGTGAAGGAGTTATACGTGGAGTACAATATTCCTAATGAGGTTGCCTTTTGAGTTCCTAGGAAGGAGGACAAGGCGTTCCTATCGTCCGAAGGTTATGTGACCATTTACAAGGCCCATTTGAGGAGTGGGCTTTGTCTTCTGGTCCCTCAGGAGCTATTGGACATCCTCGCTGTCCTCCAAGTGCCTATCATGCAGTTTCATACCATTGTCGTGTGATATTTGTGCTCCCTTTGCATCTTCATGCGTCATCACTCTTGTGTGATGACGGTGGACGCTGTTAGAGTGATGTTCCGATTCAATTAGAGCACGGATTGGATTTCTGTGACTCCTCGAGACCTTCCGATTATCCATGCTATCTACGATTCGTTGAAGAATTGGAAGGGTTGCTTCTTCTTCGTTCGTGTCGCAGAGCCGTGGCCCTTGTCTCAAGATTAGGGCAAGGTTCCCCAAGCCTTCACGGGGACGCCGTAGAAGGAGGAGATTGCCGCCATGGCCGATCTATTGGAGCTGGTGAGGGAGAACCCTGAGGATTTCAGGAGGGACCACCTAGTTTCTTGAGAGGAAACTGGGAGAGCGCAATGGGGGCCTCCCTCCCTAGTCCAGAAGTTCAGGGCTCCTCTGCCAGAGGCTCTACGGAGGAAGAAAAGGACCAAAGCCACATTTATAGGTGCTCGTTCTCCTGATACAGCTCTCACCAGTCCAAGGCAAAAGAAGGCTACCACGGTGGCGCCTTCATCATCATCTTCTGGCCCAAACTACGTGGCCGTTGGATGACTTGTGAGAATGGGCGGCATCTCAGGGATTGAGGCTGAGCTGGCTTTAGATGTTTATGATGCCATGCTGAGCACCAGGGCTAGCCCCATCATTGTTTTGGTGCAGCCAGCACTGGTGGAGTTGACATCAGACCCACAACCTAGGCTGGAGGAACTGGCTCTCAAGCCGCCTATTGAGACGCTTGTGCTAGTTGGCGAGCTGAGCCGTGGGAGCCGTCCGTTGAGTCACTGGAGCCAGCCATTGAGTTTCCAATTGTGGAGCTGTAGAATGAGCTGCAGGAGATAATTTTGGATCCTCCTACTATGCTTGAGAAGCCAGCGGGGATGGAGGACCTTTCGGAGGAGCCTGTGGAGGAGGTCACTGTCAGACCTAGTAGCAGGAGGGGTGCTCTCCTAGTCCATCGCCGACGGAGTCAAGGGCGCATGTCAGGCCAGAGAGTCCAGTGTGAAGGATTTGGTTGGTATACTTTCGTAACCCACTCTGCCTTTAATTTTATCGTTATTGACCCTTGACTTTTTTGCAAACTGATAAAGTCACGGGTGCAGTCGTTAAGACACTTAGGTAGAGAGATAAGGTGATCTCTGATAGGGATATAGAGATCGCCTGACTCGATGCGGAGCTAGAGGTTGCGAAGGCAGAGTATCGGGAGGACGCTACTGCCTTGGAGTTTGTACTGGCTAGCCTGGAGTCGGAGAATGCCAGTTTAAGGGTGGAGGTCACTGGCTTGAAAGATGCCATGTTGGCCGGCCTTGTGGAGGAGAGTGGCTGTCTGAAGAAAGAGAACGCTCGTTTGAAGGAGGAGAACAAACAGGTCAAAAGGCGCATTGACCAATTTGCGAGGCAGATGACTATTTTAGAGAATGAGCTGAGCCTCCGCATTCGCCCTTATGAGATCTCGGACATGATGCTGGCGCGATTATGGGAGGGGATCAATATCAGCCGGCGTATTATGTGGCTGGTTGATCTTGATTTTTTGATTGAGTTCATTGACCTATCGAACCAGTCTGCTCAGCATCACAACAGTCTCATGGGGGAGCCACAGTGAGGTCGAGGGCCACCACCGGCTGTTTAGTTTCTGTCATCTTAGCTATTTTGATGATGTAAATGCACTTTGTCATAAGCAAAAAAATGAGTGTTTTCATGTACGTTGCGTGCCTCTGCTTTTGTTGTTCATTGTTATACTGGCCAACCAACTTGGTGCACTACTTGTGAGTTGGCCGTCCCTGTTTAAGGTGCTCATGGTGCTTCCAGAAGGACTGGGGTCCTTAGGGTTGCCTCAAGGCTGTAGTTTGTGTTAAGCCTGCCTGTACTCGTTCATGAGTAAGGCTTGGTGGCGCTGCCCAAGCGTAAACTTGGGCGGCCAGCTTTAGATGAGCACTTTGCTCCTGTCGGCCGTCGTTGATTGATCACGCTATCTCCTTATGAAGGAGGTTATCGCATGTGTTGTGCTAACCCCCTAAGATTTTTGACTGTGAACGGGCCACTTAGATTACCAAGGTTTAAATGCGATCACTTGTGGGTTACTTGAATGATTAAGGTTTAAATTCGATCAGTTACGGGTCGCTCGGATGACCGATGTTTTAATATGACTGCTTATGAGCCTCCTGGATGACCATGGTTTAAATACGATCGCTTATGGGTTGCTTGGATGACCAGAATTTTGTAACGAGTAGATGAAAAACCGCTCGACTTAGGGGCTGTTTAGGTTATTTATTCTGCAACAAAAAAATATGCACGTATACAGTATATTCAAAAAGGAGAAAACAAACACAATATGCCAAAGGGGATACTTATTTTATTAATTGAAAATCGTATACAAGTGATTACATACAAACATGTGGACTATCTACCCGGACTTTTATTGAAAGTAGCGTTTGAGGTGGACCGCGTTCCATATCCATGGGACCAACTTTTCATCCTAATTCCGGAACTTATATGCTCCGTTTCACTGGACAGTAGAGACTAGAAAGGGCCCTTCCCAGTTCAGGAAGAGCTCATTATGGTTGGCGATCTTGTTTGTGGCTTTGATACTTCGTAAGACCAAGTCTTCAATGTTAAACTGCCGCGCTTTTACCTTCTTGTTGTAATAGAGGGCGATTCGCTATTGGTAGGCTGCCGTCCGCATTTTGGCAGAGTCATGAGCTTCTTCTAACAAGGTGAGGTGTTCCCGAATTTTCTGGGAATTACCTTGCGGGTCGAAAGATTTGACCCTAAAACTTAAAAGCTCGATTTTAAACGAGATTATTGGTTCAATCCCATAGCAGAGACTGAAAGGCGTCTCATGAGTTGGCTTCTTTGGAGTTTTTCGGTAAGACCAGAGGACGGAAGGAAACTCGTCTACCCAGGAGCCCCCTGCGACCTCTAGCTTGATCTTAAGTCCGTGTAGTAGCGTGTAATTCGTGACCTCCACCTGTCCATTCGTTTGAAGGTATACCACCAAAGTGTTGACCAACCTAATGTCGAGAATGGTGTAATACTTGGTGAAGTATTTTCCTAAAAATTGGGTTTCGTTGTCAGTCACTATGATCTCTGAAACGCCAAATCTGCTGATGAAACTCTGATGAACGAATTCAAGGGTGTTGTACTCTATGATCTTGGCCAGTGGGATGACCTTGACCCACTTGGTGAAGTAGCCGATGCCTGCAATGCTAAATTTTCTTTGCCCCGTTGCGATGGAAAATGGGCTGAGAATGTCAAGTCCGCATTGTGCGAAGGGCCAAGGTGCCTGGAGGGATTTTAGCTCGGCGGACGGCTGGTGGTGAAGGTTGTCGTGAAGCTGACAGCTCTCGCACTTCTTTATGAACTCGAGTGCATCCTTTTTCATTGACGACCAATAGTAGCTTTATCGCATGATCTTAAATGCCAAGTTCTTGCCGTCGACGTGTGATCATCAAATCTCAAAGTGGACTTCGCCCAATACATAGTTGGCCTCCTCAGGGGTTAGGCACCGGAGGTATAGAGTCGACTAACCGCGGCGATACAACTGCCCATCGACTATAGAGTACCAGCCGGCCGTCTTCTTGATCCACTTTGCCTCGTCTACGTCTTTTGGCAGCGCTCTGTCGGTTAGATAATTCAGTTAGGGTGTCATCCAATTTTTTATCCCGGAGATCTGTATCGGTTCCCATTTCTCTGTACTGGGAGTATTCAGAACCTCCCTCATGTCCCTCGAGTACTGCTTTGAATTTTCGGTCGCCACCTCTTTGGCCAGTTGGTCGGCCTTTCAGTTTTTTTATCCTCGGAACATGGACCAAGGTCAACTTGTTGAAACTCCGGGCGGCCTCCCTTGCCTTGGTTAAGTTTTTTTCCTAGTGTGGGTTGCTTGCCTCGAAACTCCCATTAACCTGGTTGACGATTAGTTCAAAATCGTTGTAAACAGCTAGTCGCCTGGCTGAGCATTCTTTGGACAATCTTAACTCGGCTAACAAGGTTTCATACTCGGCAACGTTGTTGGTGGCCGTAAAGTCGAATCTAAGGGAGTACTTCACCTCAAACCCGTTCGGGGTCCTGAGGACCACTCTGGCACCGCTTCTTGAGTCCGTAGACGATCCGTCTACATGGAGGACCCATTCCAGTATTTCCTCATGCTGTTCAGTATTCTCACGGGGTTATTCTTTGAGAATTGGGGGCGTGATCTCGACAATGAAGTCGGGCAGTGCCTATCCTTTAATGGAATGTCTGGGCATTCGATAGCCCAATTTACCAGTCGCCCAGAAACGTCAGGTCTTTGGAGAATACCCTTCAGAGGTTAGTCGGTGAGAATATTCACGCGGTGCGCCTGAAAGTAGAGCCTTAGTTTTCGTGCGGAGAATATGAGAGCTAAGGCTAACTTTTTTACACGTAGATAGCGCGTCTCTAGGCCGGTTAGTGTTTTACTCACATAGTAGACCGGCCGCTGAGTGTCAAGGTCCTGGCGCATAAGGACGAAGTTTGGGGATACCTCTGACACTATATGGTAAAGGTACAGCTCTTCTACATCCTTGGGTGACATCAGCAATGGCGAGCTAATCAGATATTACTTCAACTCATTGAAAACTGCCTGACAATCTGCCATCAATTGGAAACCGTTCGATTTCGTCACCCTCAGGGTCTTAAAGAACGGCTAGTATTTATTACCAGACTTTGTTAAAAAGTGGGATAAGGCTGCTAGTCGTCCAGTCAGCTGCTGAACCTCCTTGACGCTCCGTGGGGGAGCCATGTCTACGAGTGCATTGATCTTCTCTAGGTTTGCCTAGGTCCCTCATTGGGAGACGATGAAACCCAGGAACTTTTTCGAGGCCACTCCGAAGACGCATTTGGCCGGATTCAGTTTCATCTGATGTGCACAGAACACTCCAAATGATTTTCCCAGATCGTGAATATGGTCGCCTGTGGTCCTGCTCTTGACAAGCATGTTGTCAACGAACACCTCCATATTACGGCCGACCTGTTTCTCAAATATTTTGTTCACGAGTCGTTAATAAGTGGCTCCTGCTTTCTTCAGTCCGAAGGGCATTACCTTATAGCAGTAAATACCTTGGTCAGTTATGAACGAGGAGTGCTCCTCTTCCTCTAGGCTTATCCGGATCTGATTGTAACCCAAGTACGCGTCCATAAAGTTCAACAGTTCATGTCCAGATATGGAGTCCACCAGCAGGTCGATCCTGAGGAAAGGAAAGCTGTCCTTTGGGCAGACTTTGTTAACGTCAATAAAATTGATGCACATTTGCCATTTTCTATTGCTCTTCTTTACCAGGAGGATATTAGAGAGCCAGTTTTGGTACTGGACTTCTCTGATAAAACCCGCGTCCAGCAGCTTTCTTGCTTCCTCCTGGATGACGACCAACTTTTCTACCGAGTGATTTCTTTGCTTCTACCTGATGGGCTTGCGGTCAAAATCGATGCCCAACTTGTGGACCATTAGCCCGGTCAAAATTTTAGGCATGTCAGCGGGAGTCCACTCAAAGATGTCAGCGTTCTGTCATAAAAATGAGATTAGCTCGTCGCGTAGTGTGCCAGTGAGTGAGTTTCTGATCTGTACGCACTTATCTGGATCCTCCGAGTTCAGTGGGACCAAGTCGGTTGCCTCACCAGACTGCGCTTACTGCAGGGTTGTTTCGTCTCGATGGTCGAGTTCTCCTCTTGACTTGGTACTACCGCTAGGAGAGATTTGGGACATGTAACATCCCGTGACCTGGTCACCCAACACTTCGCCCACTCTGTATGGCGTCGCGAATTTTATTTTGAGGTGCGGTATCGAAGTGACGGTTCCGAATACCGTTAGGCACGGTCGACCTAGTATGGCGCTGTATATGGAGGGCAGGTCGACTGCCAAAAAAGTAAATGTACGACTTGCCATTTTTGGGTACGTATCCAGGGTGACATCTAATTGGATCGTCCCTTGAACGGGCACCGGTTCGTTGTCAAGGCCGTATAGCGGGCCTTCGGCAGGTTTTAATTGATTCTTTTTTAAAAGTAGTTTAAAAAATGCATTAAGGTAGAGCATATCGTACGAACTTCCAATATCTATGCTTACTCGTTTCAGTTGATAATCGATGCTACTGTCCGAAACGAGTGTGGATACAACAAGGGGATCTGCATGGGAGAAATTATATGTGCTAAGTCACTGTCACTGAAACTAATGACATTGTCCGCGAGCGTTGCTTCTTCCTCCTAGTCTGTTGCTCCTTGTTGTCCATCATGTTCTTGGCCGGCCGAGTAGTGATCATATTCACCACTCCTTCCGCAACCCGATTCCATGGAGGGGAAGGCTCTGGTTCTTCCCCACCTGCAGTGTCAGATCTCTGGCCAGGACTTTTAACGAACCTAGTGAGATGGCCTCTTCAGATCAGCTCTTCTATCTCCCGCTGAAGAGTCTTGCAGTCCTCTATGGAATGCTCGGAGATCGATAAAAATTGCAATTAGTCGGATTTCCTTCCTCCACCTTCTTAAGTGGCTTTTGCCATTTAAGGAACTTCTCCCCGCGGATCTCTATGAGGATATTTGAATATGTGTCGGTCAAGGGCGTTAGGCTGATTGACCCGTTGTCCTTGCGCTCCGGTGGTCCGGTCCTCTGGTGCTTCCTGTGGGAGTTATCGCCGCTGTTGAATTCCCTCTTTCCTTTTCCAGGAAACGAGCGAGGTTGTTCGGTCTGCTCAGGATGTTTAGCCTCCTTAGCCTCTTCTGCCACCACGTAATCCCGGGTGATAGATTCTACCTCCCGGAAGGTTTGCGAGTTCTCATACGCCAGGTGCCTGAATAAGTCCCCGTACGTTAGCGCGGAGATGAAGCTGCTCAGTTTCATCTCTTCTATGAGCTTGGGGATCCGCCTGGCTTCCGCCACGAAATGATCCAGAAATTTTCGTAGATTCTCTCCCTACTTCTGCTTGATATTGAAGAGGTGCCAATGTTGCTTCTTTTCTCGGCGACTGGATGCGTACTGGGCCAAGAAGAGGTCAGTCAGCTTCCTGAAACTCCTGATCGAGTCTGAAGGGAGGTGGTGGAACCATATACGAGCGTCCCCTTTCAATGTGAGTAGGAAGTAGTGGCATATTGCTGCATCCTTTAGCCCTTGCAGGCTCATATGGATGCAAAAATGATCAAGATGATCCACCGGATCAGCGCTCCCATCGTAAGAGTCAAGAGGAGGCATCTTGAACTTGGTTGGCATCAGACGGTTTAAGATCTCCGCTATGAAAGGAGATTTGTCTAGATCGATAGCGCGCTCGTTGTCCTTGAACACACGGTTCTAGATCTTCTCCAACTTGGGATCTGCCCAAGTTTGGTGGATCTCTTGAAGTTGAGATAGGTCCTCAACTCCGTCTCTTCCTTGGTGTGGCCGATTGTTTGTTGGCTACTGTCACCAGTAGATCTGACAATCCGGAAGGCTCCTTCCTAAGCTCGGGTCATAGTCTCCACCGGAGTGTATCGGGGGTTCCTTTATTTCGAACTTTTTTTCAAAGTCATGCTTCCTGAGCGCTCTTCAAACCTGGGCTGGCTTGGAGTGCGTGAAGATTCAAGTACCTGGATGTTGGCCGGCTTTCTGATTTTTCTGGTCAGCTTCTTCTTCCTCTGGCCTCCTCTCCTGGAGGCTGGTGCAGGGACTGCCGTGGGTGGAGCTCCCGACTAAGAGTGCTCTTGGCGGGAGTAGAGCATTTGGAATATCTTGTTGGTATTTTGCATATACTCCACCAGATGCTGACAGAAGGTTGTTGATACCCCATTGACCGTCCCGTTGACCATGGCACCAGCAGCGTGGTCCTAGTCGGGAGAGGTCACGTCTCTAACGGGTTAGCTAGCTTGCGCTCTTGTGTTCACCAATCTAGTTAGTATGGAAAGTGAGAAAGTTTTCTTAAAAAATATGGTAGGTTTTTTGTAAGCGTTTCTCACAGACGACGTCAATGATGCATCCCTAGATCCAAGTTTCGAATAGATTCGGATTGATTTGGTCGCCTAGATCCGAGACTCCGTTCACTGAGTCTGAACTCTACACACCACTACAGCAAATAAGAGGTCAGGTGTCGGTGAAACGTTATCCTACTAAAAATATTCCGATACTCAAGTTAGTTATCGACCTTCGATTTTTAAGAAGGGAAATTAAAATGAGAGTAGAGAGGGAATGTGGAGTGTTTGAGATGAGTGTTTGATTTCAGATGTGAGAGGTGTTTGAGTGTCTCCTGAAGAGCAAAGTCTCCCAACCCTGTGTTCGCAAGGAACGTAGAAAGAGAGAGAAAGCGAGACAGAATCCTGTAAGCGTGAAAGCTTGAAGGACTGGTGGAGCACTATAAAAGCTTTGGGAGAAGAGGGCACCTCCGAAGTCTCAATGATGAGCGTGTGATTGCAGCAATGAGAGCCTTTTTAGGCTTAGAAGTGAGCATGCCCTGGAGTAGAGACTCCATGGGCTTATATATATGAAGTATTGGGTGACCTTCCTTGGGTAGGAACGTGCAATTCCTGCACACTGTTGGGTGACCTTCATTGGACAGGAAAGCTTGATTTCTGCAATCTATTGGGATTGCTTCCTTTTCTGGCGGGCAACGACTCTCAGGATTACTCGCCTTCTTTCTGTATTTTATTACCGTTAGGGTTTACTGTGAGTAGAAAGAGAGAATCTGGTACTTTTCTCATGAGACGGGCACTGAATCTACTATACCCATTTCAGTGCAGATTATCTTTTGGAAAGGCGCGAAATCAAGGAAGAGAACCGTTACTGGTCATGTACGGAGATGTGGGCCTAATTGGGCTTGACCCACGTGAGGCTTGCTCTCTTTGGTCAACCTATTGTAATAATTTTGGTTAATATAAATATTGACCGTTTCATGGGGAGCCTGTTGGCCGCTTAGTTTGGCTTCTCATCAGGTCTACGTTTAGCGTTGAGCGTTCAAGCGCACATATAGGCCTTCACGGATTTGGACTGTTTTTCTTATTGGACTAACCCATTATGGATGTATCCATCAATAATATCTTTGAGATAAGAACACTATAAATATATTGGTGTATGTTATGAATGATTAATTTTATAGTTTTAATAGTGAAATAATAT
>JAODPA010043335.1:0-11885 GCA_025585075.1 Nepenthes mirabilis | reverse complement strand
TAATTAAAACTGTTGGGTCCCATGTCCTAACCCATGAAGAATTGCCAAGTCCATGAAGAAATCCGCGGCCCACAAAAGGCCCAAAAGCCCACATGAAATGGTGAGCCCAACCCAGGGACTGGAGCGCGCGGGAAGCCTGTCTGGCGGAATACAACGTCTCCCTGCAACGCATTTAATGTGGTTGCCGGGAAATCGGCGAGGGGGCGGAAAAGGCTGGCCAATAGAGGAGCGCCTGGTACGGCGTTATCAGCTCACGCTGCCGTCTGCAGGCAGCCAACCAATCCCCTCTCAGAGGAAAATCGGGTGTGGACGGCAGCGCTCAAAGGCGTGCTATCCACGGCAAAAGGACAACCGGCGTGACCGGCGGTCCACAACATTGACCAGCGGCGCTGTGGCCCTGGCAATGGGCATTTTGGCGCCCAAGAATCCAAGGGGAAGAGGCGTATAAGTGCCCTCACGCCCTGCAGAGAAAGGGACTTTTTCCGGGGCATCTTCCTTTGCTGCTTCCTTATGAGTCCAGAATTCGAGCAACGAGCGATACTCCTCAGCTCCCTTCTTCTCTATTCGCTCTCACGAGAGCAACGAGCTGGAACTGAGAACCACCTCACTTCCATCGACAATAGCTAGCTCGCTCTCACTCCTAGCATCTCCTCAGATCACGGGAAAGTCAGCCACCCACTGCGGTGCACCAAGGAAGCCAGGCCTTCCACTACCTGCTTACTGTATTTCTCCATATCACCACGCTAGCATCTCCTACGCTTTCACAGCATACATCCGCGCACCGCCCTTAGCGTGCGCCATTTCCGTTTATTGCGAGAATTTGCTGACTTGAGCGTCGGAGCGGTTTCGGTGGGAGAAATCCTGCCGGACCCCTGACCTCTTATTTGTTATTTGTGTTGTGCAGGTCCAGGTTTATAGAGACGGAGATCGGACCCTTCTTCCTAGGCCGCCGCATGCTGAGGAATCCGAAGGCTCTCTAATCCGTACAACAACCGTGGGCCCGGGACGCAACATTGGCGCCGTCTGTGGGAAACTAACAAGAAGCCAAGTTTCTCTTTCCCACCTTGTTCCTAAATTTCAGGAGATGGTGAACACCCGAGCACAAGCTAGTGTTCCGGCGATGGAGGTCATCGCCCAAAGTGAAGTTTCCCCTGCCGGGAACCAAGCAAATGATCAACCGGAGCCTGACGTCCGCCGCCTAGCTGCGGACATGGACGATATGAAAAAGGTGCTCCGCGCTATATGCGAGAACACAGGGACTGCCCTGCCCGGGACTGCTGCTCCAGCCTGCCAGGCCTCCACCTCCAAAAGAGAAAGGCGTCGAGAGCCCGCTCGCAGGAGGCGAGCCAACAGACCAGCCCGCGCAGCAACCCCGGCGGCCCCAAGTGGGAATGATCAGAATGAAGCGGAGAGTCATCCCGCTCGCAATGATCGGGAGGAGACCCTTGAGAGGCGAAACCCCCGCAATTCACGCGGCAACGGGAGGCCAGCCGCGGCACGCTCCAACGGCGAACAGGCCACTCAGACAGAGAGTCGCCACCCCCGACAAGCTCGGACGTACCTTTAGGGAAACACGGAGCTCCGCGACGTCATTAATGCGCGGAGAGGCTCTACAGATCGTCGATGGAGGAGAAAGTCAAAGTGTTGTGGGACACCCTGCATAAAGACCGTAGATCACCCTTTGCCATGGACTTGCGGACGCAGCCATTGCCGATCAAGTTTAAGATGCCGGTCTTGGAGGGGTACGACGGAAGTAAGGACCCAATGAACCACCTCAACTGCTTCCGCACCCACCTATCTCTGCATGGGGCGAGCGAGGTCTTGATGTGCCAGTGCTTTCCCGTCATCCTCAGGGGGGACGCGTTGCTCTGGTTCCACGGTCTCCCCCCGAACTCCATACGCTCGTTTGAGGAGCTTGTTGACAGCTTCTTGAGTCAGTTCGCCTCAAGCCGAAGGGAGGAGAGGCAACCATGGCACCTGGTCTGCCTCCGCCAAAGGACAGATGAAAGTCTGAAACAATTCTTGGATCGTTTCATCACCGAGGCGCGGCGGATCCCTCATCTCTCCGACGAGCTGAAACTCAACGCCTTCATCGCCACCTTGGCGGCGGGGGATTTCTTCAAGCACCTGTCACACCAGTGCCCTCAGACCTTCCGGGAGGCTGAGATCATCCCCCGGGCGTACATCACAGTCAAAGAGGCCAACGAGGCGAAGCGCCCCGAGCGAGTGGAGCGGCCCCTGGAAGCCCCCAGAGCATCTGGCGGGAGAAAAAGGGATAGCGATGGCCAGCGCTTCCCAGAGGGCTGAAAGCAACAGCAGCCCCCACCGGGGCCCAAAAAAGATTACAGCAGGACCTCCCTGACCCATCTGAACGATAGCCGTGCAAACATCCTGATGCAGATTCAGGATGACAAATTCTTCAAGTGCCCAAAGATACCCAAGGGTCCCAGTGGCAACGACCAGACGAAGTATTGCCCGTACCACCGCTGTCTGGAACACTCGATTGAGAACTGCCGGACCCTGCAGTAGGAAATCGAAGATTCGATCCGACGCGGACACTTGAAGCGGTTCGTGAAGAGCTCAGGGCAGGAACCCACGATTTCCGACGGTGAGGTCAGTGAACCTCCGAGGGCCCGCACGGCGGCCGGCATAGTCCATATGGTCTCCTCCACTGACGCTGCGGGCGTCAGGCGTGGGCAGCCGGAGGTGACTTCCAGCAACAAGCGGGCAAAGATAGGGGTTAGGAATGATGTCATTAGTTTTAGCAGCGACAACATGGCCCGTGTAACATCTCCCCATACCGACCCCCTTGTTTTATCGGCCCTAGTTTCAGGTGGTAGGGATGACTACCAACTGAAACGGGTCTTTATTGATAATGAAAGTTCTCATAATTTATTGTATCTCACTGCCTTCCTTAAACATGGATTAAAACGAAGTCAAATGAAAGCTGCAAGCAGACCGTTGTACGGCTTGGACAACGAGCCAGTCCCCGTGTAAGGGATAGTTCGGCTGGAAGTCACCATGGGAACCCACCCGCACTCCATGACGTGAGAGCTGGCGTTGCACGTTGTTGACCTTCTATCCGTTTACAATGCCATACTAGGCAGACCTTTCTTGACCGCATTTGAAGCTGTGACGTCCATCCCACACTTAAAGGTGAAATTTCCCACCCCCTGGGGCGTGGAAGAAGTCCTCGGAGACCAGGAAATGGGATGGACATGCTACCTGTCCCAAATCAACCCCGTGGCACCATGTCACCCGGACGAAAACCTTGATCTCCGCGACAAAACCTCGCTGCAACAGGCCCAGTCCGGAGAAGAAACGGAGGCGATCCCACCGGACCTCTCAGAGCTGAAACGGTGCATCAGCGTGGGGAGATCCCTCCAACCTATAGAGCGAGACAGGTTGATTACCTTCCTCAGGGCTAACTCCGACGTGTTCGCATGGGTCCCCACTGACATGCCCAGGATACCGGCCGAAGTCATAGTCTACAAGTTGGGCCTTGACTCGAGTCGAAAGCCCGTTCGACAGAAGCGGAGGAACCACTCCGTCGAGAAGTTGGTCACCATCAGGGAAGAAGTGAAGAGGCTCTTGGATGCCGGATTCATCAGAGAAGTCCAGTACCCGGAGTGGCTGTTCAACGTAGTACTGGTGAAGAAGAGTAGCGGCAAGTGGCGGATGTGCGTCGACTTCACGGACGTGAACAGAGCCTGCCCCCAAGACAGCTTTCCGCTTTCCAAAATTGACCAGCTCATGGACTCCACATCCGGACACGAACTCCTGAGCTTTATGGACGCATACTCTGGGTACAATCAGATCCGGATAGACCTAAAACACGAGGAGCACACCTCGTTCATGACAGATCAGGGGACGTGTTGCTATAAAATGATGCCCTTTGGTCTCAAGAATGTTGGCGCGACCTACCAGCGCCTTGTGAACAAGATGTTCGAAGCTCAGATTGGGCGGAACGTGGAGGTGTACGTCAACGACATGCTTGTGAAAAGCAGAATCGTGAGCCACCTCATCAACGACCTAGATGAGACTTTTCAGGTCCTCCGACGGCACGGGATGAAGCTCAATCCCGCCAAATGTGCGTTCGGAGTGACCTCAAGAAAGTTCCTAGGCTTCATAGTGTCCCAACGCGGCATAGAAGCCAATCCAGAGAAGATCAATGCCATACTCGACTTGAACCCTCCGCGGGCAATAAAAGAGGTCCAGAAGCTGATCGGGCGAGTAGCAGCCCTCTCGCGGTTCCTCGCCAAATTAGCCGAGAAATATTTGCCCTTCTTCAAGGCGTTGAGGGGCACCAAATCGCAGGGGTTCAAGTGGAGTGAAGAATGTGACGAAGCCTTCAGGGAACTGAAGACTTACCTCTCCAGCGCGTCGTTCCTAAGCTCGCGGCGCGAAGGGGAAGATCTTTACCTCTACCTGGCTACATCGGCGGCGGCCCTCAGTTCGGTGCTAGTTGCGAAACACGTGGGCAGACAACAGCCAATGCACTACGTAAGTCGGGTGTTGACTGATGCAGAGGCCCGCTATCCGCACGCTGAAAAGATGGCGCTTGCGCTTGTCTATGCGGCGCGGAAGCTACGGCCCTATTTCCAGTCACACCGGATCGTTGTATTGACATATTAGCCGTTGAAGTCGATCTTGCAAAAGCCGGAGACGTCCGGCCTACTGGTTAAATGGGCTGTCGAACTGGGGGAATTTGACCTGGAGTTTCAGCCCCGTCCAGCCGTGAAAGGACAGGCTCTGGCGAACTTTATCGTCGAAGCGGCAACGCCGGCGCAGGAGGAGGACAGTAATCCATGAGGTACGGAAGGTGATGGTCCTCCTGTGTGGATCCTGAACGTTGACGGATCATCTACTCAGGCAGGCAGTGGAGCTGTTATCGTGCTAAGGACGCCCGAGGGTATGGAGATCGTATACTAAGTTACTTTGGCCTTCCCGGCCACGAACAACGTGGCAGAGTACGAGGCCCTCCTCTCGGGCCTGCGACTGGCGAAGGAATGTTCTGTGCGGTCGTTGATTGTGCGTAGTGACTCCGAGCTTGTAGTCAATTAGGTGAAGGGGAACTTTGACGCCTCGAACCCACAGCTTGTGAGGTACTTGGCGAAAGTAAGGGCCCTGATCCCTGAGTTCAGTCGGTTTGAGATCGAACATATCCCAAGATCGAATGACGAACGCGCTGATCAACTAGCCCTGGACGCGGCCGCCAGGACTGTAGAGCAGTACGCGATGGAGCCCAGGGAAGTCCTGAACGCACCCAGCATCGACGCCGAAGACAAAGAAGTTCTACGGATCGACACAGGAGACAATTGGATGACACCGTACGTAAAGTTCCTAACTGAGGGAATCCTACCTGACGACATTAATGAAGCCAAGCGAATCAAAAAAACGGCAGGATGGTACACGGTCCTGAATGACAGGCTTTACAGGCGAGGATACTCCACTCCTCTCCTGAAGTGCCTCTCTCCAGAGAAAGTCGATTACGCGCTGACGGAAGTGCACCTGGGACTGTGCGGCTCGCACATCGGTGGGAAGAACCTAGCATTCAATGTCATGCGGTAAGGGTTCTACTGGCCCACCATGAAGTGGGACGCTATGGAATTCGTCCGAAAATGTGAAAGTTGCCAGGTCCACGGTAACATGACACACCGGCCGCACATCGAGCTGCACTATCTCCAGTCCCCATGGCCGTTCGCGCAATGGGGGCTCGACATACTAGGACCCCTACCAATGGCTGCCAGACAAAGGAAGTTATTGATCGTTGTCATTGACTACTTTACGAAGTGGGTGGAAGCCGTCCCCCTCGCTAAGATCACAGAGCAAAATGCGACGGGGTTCCTCCGTCAAGGCATCGTTTGCCGCTTTGGGATCCCTGAGGTCGTAGTAACCGATAACGGAACCCAATTCCCCGGCAAACGTTTCATAAAGTACTGCCGCGACCTTCGCATCAAGTTGGTACATACGTCCGTGGTGCACCCTCAGGCAAACGGACATGTCGAAGTCACCAACCGCACATTGCTACATGGATTAAAAACTAGGCTGGAAGACGCGGGGGGCTCCTGGACTAAGGAGCTACCGTCCATGCTATGGTCGTATCGAACAACAGCGAGAGAGCCAACAAGAGAGACACCTTTCAACCTTTGCTTTGGGGTTGAGACTGTGGTGCCCGTAGAGATGGGAATGCCAAGCCTACGGATCGAATGCTTCGACCCGGCCACCAACAAACAAAGGCATCGGGAAAGTCTGGACCTACTCTCGAAAGTTTGAGACGCCGCACGACTACAAACCGCGGCCTACCAGCAACGAATCGCACGGTACTACAACAAGCGTGTAAAGGCGCGCCCACTGGAAATTGGAGATCTAGTCCTCCGGAGTGTAGAGGCGGCGGGAAAGACCATAAACAGGAACATACTCTCCCCCGGGTGGGAGGGGCCGTTCCTCGTATCAGTGATGCAACACCGACCCAGGTAAGTCGCATGCACATGCATCATAATGAATGCTTGGACATGATCTTTATTTTTTGATTAACATAATCACTCTTTCTATCATCCTGCATATTCATTTGTGTGAGTTGATGACATGCATTGCATTCTTAAATCGAACGACCTAGACTGCCGCTAAGTCAGGAAGACAAGCGTCCATCCGTAAAACCCGTCCTTAGCCTAATATCAGGAGGTCCGAAGTCGATCGTCCCAGGACCCCGTCCCCATGCTAGATGGCCTGGGAACGGCTTTACACATTTTGGCTCCGCGCCAATAGGCCCGAGCGGCCACCCAGAGACCAAGTCCCGTGCTAGACAGCCCGGAGGCAGCTAGCCGCTGGCTGGAACAAAGGACCCAGGCAGTCCATCAAACAGGCTTCGCGCCAACGTCCCAGGCGGTCAAAGCAACAGGCTTGGGGGCTTCCGAAGTCCCCAATCTGCGGCCAACAAAACATTAGGGGGCGACAAATCGCAGGCGTGCGGCGACCTTCTTGAACAGAAGAGAGCACCATCAGTCTACAATGGTCGTGGGCTAGGACCTCAACTTGGTGACTATAACGCTGTGAGCAGGGGCGGCATACCTCCCGCAATCATACACGACCGAGTCCTAGACCCAGGAGTCCGGTTACCGTGGCCTGACAGCCGCGCTGACCCTTGCAGGGGCTCCAGGGGCTTGGCGACGACATCCGTTCCACCGGATCAAGCCCCCTAAACGCGTGAGCTGTGATGACCTCCTCTTACGAAGGACGTGCACCACACAAGAAGGCGCCTGGATAGGGCCTTAGCAACAATGGCTCCAAAGAGCCTAGCATTCAAGTAGGACGCACAATCCCACAAATTAAAACAAATGAAGATGCATGCTACGTCCCATGACGGAAGAAGCACCAGTACAAAGGAGAAATAGTCACTTTTCATTCATATATGGAGAACAAATATGGTACAAAGATAAAGGACAATCCCCAAAAGCCAACACATGCGGGGACTAATCTGGCAGACTTGACGGACCGGCCTCCTCGTGAAAATTCCTCAGCCGAGACGCCTCGTCTACCCCGATGTTCCTCGGATGAAAAATGCCCTCAGGAACATGAAGAGCTGCCAAGGAGGCGATCTTGCGGCACAGGCGGATGTCGTCCCAATACCGAGCCTCCAACGCTAGCCAAATTTCTGAAGCAGAGTGCCGGCCAACCATGTCTCTGACAAACCTAGCGACTCTGTCCTCCGTGGCGGTGAGAAGGCCCTCCAGCTGCTCCACTTTCTGCCGCAGTTGCCCGTTTTCCTCCCTGAGAGATGCGATTTGGGCTTGCCCGCTGGAGACGAACTGCTGTTTGGTAGAGATGGCTTGCTGCAAATTCCCGCGAAAGAGGGCAGCCAACGCATCAAAAGGATCGGCGCTACCAGGAGCTTGCATAAGAAGCCACATCAAAGGCATTCCCAGGGCAAACAACGATGGAAGAAGGCCAGATGGGAGCAGCCGTACCTGAGCAGGAGCCACGCTCGGAGAACGTGCAAGATCGTCTGAAAGAGCCTCTCCTTGGGGCTCCGCTCCTTCGCCTGCTGGAGGAGGGCTGACTGGAAGGCTGGCTGCCGTAGGAACGCTCGGGGGCTCTTTCCACGAGGACATCTCAGCTTCCCCTTCGTCATCCTGAACCGTATCAGCAACGAGAGCGGCGCGCCGTCCTCCGTAGATGTGGCCAAACCTTCTGGGAGCCTGTACTCTGAAATGGGCTCCACGAAGATCGCTGACGACTCCACAGGTCCCCTGGCCTCCGATGCTGGCTCAGGCGCAGCGGCCAACGGCCCCTTCGGGCCCTCAAGGACGACGACATCATCCGTCTCCTCAGCAGCAGAACAAGCGGGTGGGTTCCCGGTGGGTAGAGACTCCACCGCGCAGACCTCGCGAGCGGCTAGTCCCGCGATCGAAGTCGACAACGGTTCGGCGGTCTCCCCCTGGCGGCCCGCTCTTGCAGACCTCTTCGAAGCAGGACTTCTCACCACAACGGAGGGGCCGGCGATTCGTCTCCTGGACCTCCTCAAAGAAGTCCCTTCGGGTTCCCTTAGCCTCTTAAGGGCGGTCTCGTCCTCATCGTCACTCGACGTCGACTGCAGCAACGAGCAGCTTCCCTCTTCGATCCCCTCGGATGGTGGAGGAGCTGCTGTATCTCCAGGACCATCCTTACCTGGTCCAGCCATCGCCCAGCCAGCAGGAGATCCCCATCTACAGGCCTCGAACGTGACGGAGGTGAGGTTGTAGCCCTGAATCGAGAAATTTGCCTCTTCGGACTTAATAGCAGCCATCAGCTTCTCTGACTCTGCGATATCCTCGGGAGTTGGCTTCTCCTGGAAATACTCTGAGATCGGCCCCACACCCTCGGGAGCTCAGAGTCAGGGGGCTCCTGCAAAAGGAAGAAGCGCTCATTCCAGCCCTTCACCGAGTCAGGGTGGGTGCTGCGAAAGCGAAACCCCGCTTTGGGGGATATCGACACCCAATCCTCCGACTCCGTGAACCGAAAGATTATCCTCGCTGCCTTGGCGTTAAAAGTGCAGCCGTGAATGAGGGCAAAAATACACAAGGATACCAGATAGCGCAAGGCATTGGGATGCAACCTTGCCATTGGGACTCCCAGCGCGTCTACCACCGTATACAGTGTGCAGTTCGATGGGTAACGAAGCCCCCCTCAGGTGGTGCTCGTACATTGTAATGAAGCCCGCTGGGGGGGGCGTTGGCTCTGTCTAGCACGTTGGGAGCACGGAAACTCCAATCGCGAGGAAGACCATAATTGACTATGAGGGCAGCGATGTTCCCAGCAGTCAAGACGGATTTGGTGTTGTGAGCACCATGATGCGCGGCTCTGGGAGCATGGGAAGAAGAAGAGCTTTCTCTCTTTATCGCCATTTATCTCTTAAAGGTCACAGGTACATGCAGAGAAGAAATTGGCAGAAGAGAGGAAACGATCGCCATTTGGTTTAAATAGGCAACGCCAAGCCAAAAGGCGGGAAACCAAAATGGCACCGCCACAAGTGATTGGGACACGTGGTGGCTTCACGACGCACCGTGGGATCCCAATCATCCGCAATGATGGTTAGGCGCCAGACTGACAGGCGCGTCCCTTCAACCATCTGGGAAGGGTTCACGCTGGCGCCGCCGCATTAAAAAAGGGCTCACGATAGCAGAGCCCCTAGAGAAGCGCACAATAGTGCAAAACGGAAAATGCGCACGAAGACGAGACAAAAATGAAGGGCAAAGGAGGCTACTTCTTTTATTGATCAATGCTTTCTTACAAAGTACAAAGTCTACAACGATAAAGTTGTGAGAAAGACGAAAAAAGACCGCGGTGCGGAACCCCGTATGCTCTCCGGCCGTGCCCCAGATGAGCTTGGCGAACGTGATCCACATGAGATCCCCACGGCTGGGGCCATCGGTGGTTCGCCGAGTGCACTGGTTTGGAGGCGCAGAGCATCCCCTGGTGGAAGTGGCAAGAGTCCAATCCACCAGGGTGCCGGAAGCACCAGGGCTAGGGAGGCACTCCAGGAAAGTTGGGCAAGAAACCCCGCTTCCACGGAGGGCTACTGACCTCGCGGTCCTTCCGTGGTTAGCACCCTGGCATGACGCGCGGGGAGATTCTCTGCGAAAGCCTTCACCTTACAGGTGAAAGTATCCGCGGGAATCCTCCAAAGGTCTACTCAGACCAGCCAGGCCATAACCCGGAGAGGAGCGCACGGCGACGGCAGAATGGACGTGCCACCCTCGTTAGCAAAGAAGGCAAATTGTAGGATAAGGGCTACAATGGTCTCCGCCAAGAGCTTCAAGCATTCGACTGGTCCATCCAACTCCCTCTCGAGGAGCCGCTAAGGGCGGGGAAAGCCAGGATCTTCTCATCGTCTCTCCGATGGTTGCCAAGGGATGAGCTCAACTTGCTTGAGTACCCCCCTATTTATGGGTAGGGTGCAGACCATCCTCTTACCCAACGCAACACGGCATCCAGCGAGCGTCTTTCGGGTAACAAGAGAGACCACCGGTCAGACGCAACCCAAGGCGCACGAATCTCGCTCGGCAAAATGACAGGTCACGGCAGCGCCTGAAAAGCTTGCCCTGGCTCCTGGGGAAGGCGCAAATTCAGAAAACGATAAAAGGCGACATGGCACGAGGAAGGATATAAGGCTACAGAATGGGCTCAAGGGGACATGCCTGGCCCGACCACTGGCCGGCCCAGGCATGGGGGGCTAGTGTTGGGTCCCATGTCCTGGCCCATGAAGGATTGCCAAGCCCATGAAGAAATTCCGCGGCCCACGAAAGGCCCAAAAGCCCGCATGAAATGGTGAGCCCAACCCAGGGACCGGAGCGCGCGGGAAGCCTGTCTGTCTGAACATAACGTCTCGCTGCAACGCATTTAATGCGATTGCCGGGTAATCGGCAAATGGGCAAAAAAGGCTAGCCAATAGAGGAGCGCCTGGTACGGCGTCATCAGCTCACGCTGCCGTCTGCAAGCAGCCAACCAATCCCCTCTCAGGGGAGAATCGGGTGTGGACGGCAGCGCTCAGAGGCGTGCCATCCACGGCAAAAGGACAACCGGCGTGACCGGCGGTCCACAACATTGACCAGCGACGTTGTGGCCCTGGAAACGGGCATTTTTGTGCCCAAGAATCCAAGGGGAAGAGGCGTATAAGTGCCCTCACGCCCCGCAGAGAAAGGGACTTTTTTCGGGGCATCTTCCTTTACTGCTTCCTTCTGAGTCCAGAATTCGAGCAACGAGCGATACTCCTCAGTTCCCTTCTTCTCTATTCACTCTCACGAGAGCAACGAGCCGGAACTGAGAACCACCTCACTTCCATCGACAATAGCTAGCTCGCTCTCACTCCCAGCATCTCTTCAGATCACGGGAAAGTCAGCCATCCTCTGCGGTGTACCAAGGAAGCCATGCCTTTCACTATCTGCTCACTACATTTCTCCATATCACCACGCTAGCATCTCTTACACTTCCACAGCATACATCCGCGCACCGCCCTTAGCGTGCGCCATTTCCGTTTATTACGGGAATTTGCTGACTTGAGCGTCAGAGCGGTTTCAGTGGGAGAAATCCTACCGGACCCCTAACCTCTTGTTTGTTGTTTGTGTTGTGCAGGTCTAGGTTTATAGAGACGGAGATCGGACCCTTATTTCTAGGCCACTGCACGCTGAAGAATCCGAAAACTCTCTAATCCGTACGACAACTGTGGGCCTGTGACGTAACAAAAACATTAATCTTCTTATTATCCATCGTGACTGTGAATTAAGGTGTTAGTTTTTTATGATTAATGGTGGGACAGTTTTTTCAAATTCAAATTGGAAGGGAGTTTTCCGATCTCTCACATCGTGTTTTGATCTTTAAAAATACCCTATGTAAAAAAAAAAAAAAAG
>JAODPA010043324.1:0-11885 GCA_025585075.1 Nepenthes mirabilis | reverse complement strand
TATTTGTATAAAACAAGCAATAATCTTGAAATATTAATAAAATCAAAGAAAAATCTCAAAACATTTGATAAAACTATATGCATGCACGTACATTCAAAATTGGGTAAGTAAAAATGATATGTATGTATAATAAAACCATCAAATTTAGCAAAACTAGAAGGAACTAGAAATATACTAGGGATGGGGTTTAGAGATATTTGTCTTTAACATCTAATTTCATAGATTTTATAAAAAGATACTTCAAAATAACATTTCTTCTCTTCCTTCCTTTTCTTTCTTTCTCATTCCTTTTTCTTTCCCATGAAAATGTTTGAAAAATAGTGCACAGGTTTTTATATAGGTGAATCAGCGTATGAGTGATGGTTAGGCATGCATCTGGTGCCGTGCTAAACCTCAGTCACATATAAGTATTGCATCAAGTGGTTGGCTAGTGGGGTGCTCACTAACTTGGACTTCTCTATATAAAAATGTTTTTTTTTTTTGGTAAGTAAGAAAATTTGGATTAATGGGAGAAAAAATTTACAAGCTATGATTTATCACCAAGTATTTTTTCGACTTGGAGATAAAGCATAAGTGTTAGGGCATACCCAGAGCACGTTGATATATCAGATGATTCCAACAGAGTAACTGTCACAAAAGTCATTAAGAACAATCACAATATCAAAATCGACATTCAAAATGCGGATCCGAATCGACACTTGAAACGCACGTCGAAAACGCACATAAACCACATATCCATATCGGCACACTAAGAACCACTCCGGCTAATAAAAGGCAAAAAGCCACTCCGGCCTTCAAGCCTCTCGCAGTTTACACCGACTTTCAAGCAACTCCGGTCTTAATTCCCTCCAGCTATTAAGCGACTCACAAATCACTCCGGCTTCCAAGAGCGAAAATCAACTTCGATTTTTGAAAGGCACAAGGCCACTCCGGCCTCAAAAGACGCAACCGGCCTTCAAGAGACGGAAGGCCACTCCGTCCTGAAAGAGAGTGTAATCCACTCTGTCCTTCAAGAAGCGCAAGGCCACATCAGTCAAATGGACTTCAGACTCATCAAGCCGCTCTATCCTCCAAGATGCTAAAGGCCACTATGTCCAAAGGACTCCGAATTTTTGAGGAAAAAGCACTCTGTCATTTAAGGAGCACTCAGCCTCTTAATAAGCACTCCATCTCTTAATCAGCAGAAAGAGCGCAAGGCAGCTCCGGCCATCAAGAAACCAGCCTCATCGAATGCATGTTCACTCCGCCAAAGAGAGTATATAGATCACCCCCGAGTCACTCCAGTCAAAAGCACTCCGGCCTCATATGCCACTCTGGCCTCATATAAAATCGGCACTAATCCCAAAATGGATGAAACCATCCAGCATTTAACAGATGCAAGAGCAATCAAAACATTGGAGGCCCTCTACTAAATCTTCCAGGTCGGTATAAGGATCTGACGGAAAATCCTTATTCCATTTCAGCAGGACAATAAGGAAATCAAATATAAGCACCTTCCTCTCAGGAGGTAATGGGTCAATGTGAGGCTTAGAGGACGTGGCAGTCACCAGCAGATGGATGGCTACAAAATAAGTACCCGAGGGGCAATTTAGATAATCATCCACCTTCGGAAAGTATGATCTGAACGAATCCTTTGTGTGCTCAGTCACATCATTCCAACAAGATTGTAAGAAATCAATCAAGACATCACGCTGGTCCTTGACGAAGGATTTCAAGAAAATCTGAGAATTCTTCTCTCCAAGCAAACACTGGAGGGCATAAAGCATTGGATCGTTGGCAACATCCTGAGCACTCCAATACTGAGAAGAATCATCATCAGGGTCACTATCAGTGACCCCATTTTCACTAGCATCATCAGTAGAGGATATTGCCCCCTACTAACTCAACATCTCCCAGGCCGAGAAGATTATGACCAGCAGGGTGTGATGGTAGGGTGAGATGATCACTGGAAGGCTGCTAAATAGATAATGAGTCTGATTCCACTGAAGAACAAGAAGGTTGCCCCACTTCAAGCCTAGAGTCTGGCACAGACTCAATTTTAGCAATTGAGATCGAGGCCATAGAATCAGGGGGACCACACTGTAGCTCCTGCGCATCTAAATCCTCAGGATCCTGGAGGATCGCGAATGAGTTGACCGAATCAAAAACGTCCAAAATAGACCCCTCAGCAACTGCAGGATTCATGATAATCCCTGGGCTAATGCAAGCCTCAACAGAAGGAGCCTCATCTGGAATCCTATCAATGTGATCATCCGGATTAGAGGATTGGTGACAAGGACTTTGTTCGGAGTCCCTACAAGCCTGCTGAACCAAGGTATCCACACCACGATTAGATGAGGATTCATCCACTTCAACAGGGATCCCAGAATCAGGTAATACAGGCTCAGCACAAGCAGGAATTTTCTGGATTACCTCAGCCAAACCCTGAACATGTTAAAAATGTTAAAAATCTTTTCAATGTAGCTGTCTTGAAACAGCCACAACTTCCTTACCTTGTAGTTATGAAATATTCTGATACCCAAAATCTACTTTGCTGGCCCCAAATCTTACATGGTAAAGGCCTTCCTGAACTGCTACTTTAACTCCTTAATTCGGGATGCATCTCGACCAAGAATCAACATATCGTCCACATAGAGTAGAAGAATAATAAAGTCGTCTCCGAAATACGTCTGCACAAAGACGTAATGGTTCGAAGTAGTCTTTCAGTACCTTTTTGAACTTCTTATACCATTGTCTTGGAATGTGCTTTGACCCATATAGGCTTTTCCTAGTCGTTCCTTCCCATTGACTTGGAATCCTTCCAATGTCTTAATATAAATTTTCTCTTCAAGGTCACCATGGAGAAATACTGTCCGAACATCTAGCTATTTGACTTCCAAGTCAAGAACAGCGGCTAATTCGAGCACCACCTAGGTTGAAGACATCTTCACAACCAAGGCGAAGATCTCATCAAAGTCGATGCCCTTCCACTGGTTGAAGCCTTTCACCACCAGCCGTATCTTATACCTTGGTTGTGGATTATTTTCATCAGCTTTCAAGCAGAAGACCCACTTGTTTTTTGGCGCTCGCTTTTCCTTTGGCAACTCGGTCAGCTCGAAGATGTGATTCTCATGCAGTGAACTCATCTCGTCCTACATTGCTTTCATCCACTACATTTTATGCTCATCCTCCATGGTTTCATTAAGCTTTATGGCTCCCCTCTATCTATGACTAATACATACTTATCGGCTGACAGACGAATAGAGGGCCTTCGATCTCTCGAGGATCGTGAGACTGGGATGGTCTCAACTGGCTTGACAATATCACAAGAAATAGGTTCATCCTCATCTCCATTGGGCATCAGAGTCTCTCAATCTCCTTCCTCTTCGGCATTGCCCTAACCATTAACCTCCTGATGGACCGACGTCGATCAGATGAACTCAACATTTGTCTCTCCAACTTGATTGCTGTCACTGTTGGATGTGACCTTCATCTCTTTGTTGATATCTTTGATTGTCTTGTCCTCCATGAATACTACATCCCTCGATTGGACAAACGTTTTCTCAACCGGGTCATAGAGATGATATTCCAACTCATCTTTCCCATAGCCAAGGAAGATGCATTCCCTCATCTTTGGCTCCACCTTCGTCCTCTCATCCTTCAGGATGTGAACAAAGGCCCTACACTCTAACACTCACAGGTGGTCATAAGATACCTTTCCACCGGACCACACCTTTTCTAGAATTTTTCCATTTAATGGGCTGTTTGACGACAGGTTGATGACATAGGCTACGACCTTCAAGGCTTCCCCTAAAATGAACTGGGAAGCTTTGCATCTGAGAGTACACAGTGAATTCTCTCCATCAATATTCTATTCATCCACTGGGCCACCCCATTTAGTTGGAGTGTCTTGAGTGGCGTCCTTTTATGATGGACACCGTGCGATTGACAGTAAGTATCAAATGTTCCAATGTACTCCTTGCTATTGTCACTTTAGATGCACTTCAACTTCTCCCTGTTTGTCTCTCCATCAAGATATGAAAATGTTCAAAGATGCCAAAGGCTTATTTCTTTGACTTAAGCAGATATACCCAGGACTTTCTTAAACAGTTATCGATAAATGTGATAAAGTACAGTGCCCCTCCAAGTGACTTTTTCTTGAAAGGACCACATATATAAGTGTGTACCAACTCAAGGAGTTTGATCTTCTTTCTGGACGGGTTTCCAAAGAACGAAACTTGCCTCTGCTTCCGTGCCATGTAATGGGGATAGGTCCTTAGTTTGGCTTCCTTCACACCTTGGAGAAGGTACTTCCTAGCCAAACTATTTAGCCTCTTCTCGCTCATGTGGCTTAGTTGACAATGCCACAAATCCTAGAACTTCTCACTCCTTGTGACATGTACCTCTTTGGCAGTAGCGAAGGCTTGCAACATATATAAGTCGCAGACTTTTTTCCTACAGGAAACTACTAGAGACCCTCTAGTCAGTTTTTATACCCCTTCACAGAAAGTGTTGCAAAATCCTTTATCATCCAGTTTGCCTATTGAAATCAAATTAATCCAAATGTTCGGAGCATGTCGTACATCCCTTAGCAACAGCCGAATTTCAATGTTGGTGATAAGAGACACCTCACCTCTGCCGATGATCTAGGACGTCTCCTAATTACCCATCCTTAATACTCCATAATCATCTATAGTGTAGGATGTGAAGAATCCCCTTTGTGACGTGGCATAGAGTGATGCACTAGTATCGACTACCCAGTTGGTCTCTTGCTTAGTTAGATTGACCACCTTGTTCTCCTCACACGCCAACCAGAGGTCACCATCAGTAACAACTGAAACTCTCTCCTTGTCTCCTGCCTTGTTGGCTTTGTTCTCCTTACCCTTTGCATTCTCGCGCTTCTACTTATAATAATATTTCTTGATATGTCTCTTCTTTTCATAGTGATGGCATTCGAGATTCTGATACCTCGATTGGGACTTACTTTGGCTCTTCTCTCTGGATTTAGGGTCGCACCCTTTATTTCTTCCACGTAACTCGACGGCTAGCAGTTCAGAGTGTAGAGAAGAGGAGGACCTCTAGACCGATGTCTCTTCTCCTCATTCAGTATGACTTCCTTTGTTATCTCCAAAGCCACCATACCATTTGGAGCAGTATTGACAATCGTGATCCGTATCACTTCTTAGGTGTCTAGCAGGGTTGTCAATAACCACAAGCCCAACAACTTGTCTTTGAACTTGATACCCATGCTGCTCAACAAGTCTACGCATCCTTGAAACTCATTTAAGTGGTCAGCAATGGGCGTGCCTTCCTTTTACTTCACTTATATCAGCTTCATTAAGTGAAACAACTTGTTGTTGCCGGTTTTAACAATATAGAGGGTTTCTAGCTTCTCCTGCGGTGTTTTCATGTTTGTTTCATTCCAGATGTGATTATACATGTCGTCCACAAATTGCCGAATATAGTCACAGACTTGCTTGTGCTCAACGCCCCATTCCTCATCTGACTTTGCCTCGGGCTTTTGAGCAGTAAAGACCAGAAGGTGCATAGTCTTGACAAACAGCAGGTCCTTCATCTTACTCTGTCAAATATCATAGTTTGTACCATTCAAGCAAATAATCTTGTTCTCAATCTCCATTGATTCAAACGAAATATAATAGCCGGCATAAATAATCAGTCTCTGATACCATTTGTTGGGATATACCGTCGCTGACATAGATGAATTGAGAGAGAAAGATGAAACGATGATGACAACAACACATAGCGGACAAACGAAAAATCACAAAATAAAGATACAAGATATATGTAATTTTATATAGAAAATTTTTTTTGAATAAGAGGAAAAAATTATGAGATTATGCATCCATAAATTTTCACTATATAAAATCGGTTATTTAATCCCCAAACATAAGAATTCAACTCCTTATATCAAAAGGACCCTAGTAGTAGTGAATATAAAAGAAATTTCTTAGAGTAAGAAAACTTTCATTCTCTCTTTTCTTCACTTTTTCTCACTAGTGGCACTCACTGGTCTCTAATTTTACAAGTTATGTCTCTTTCTCAGAATTCAAGAACACAAATTATGTCTCTTTCTCAATTAACTTGCTTATCAAAAAAAAAAATTATGTCTTTTTCTCAATCACATTCCCTTTTATAAACCCTAATGGGAGTTTCATGTGCTTTTTCATTGTGAGCTATTGGACTAGAAGTCAGTTATTCTTTAGCATGAGTAGTTCGGTTCTCCTTTGGATTCAACAATCTGGTCGCTTTTCAGACTTAGCAGTCGGGTCGTTTATCAAACTTAGTAGTCCTGCCGCCCTTTAGCATCTACACCGGTTTGGTCACCTTTTGGCGAGGTAGTCCGGCCGGACGCCCTTTGGCCATGCAATTTGGCTGGACACTCTTCAGCTCTGACACCTAGTTGCCTTCTGACCGCTTTCGCGTGCGTGAACATAACAATACTCCACATCGGTATTATATCCCATGTGAATATTTGGCCGAACCTCCAATCGGCTTGCCACTTGGATAAGGGCTTACATGGGAGTGATCCAAATCTCAACAGTGCCTTGATTGCATGGAAAATGTAAAGAATGATTCAGTAGAATTTTACTCAAAAATTTCAGGCAACATATAAGGAAAACTAGGCAAAAGAAGGGGACCTTAACTATTATTTGAAAGGAAGTTGTTTTATGCACAAGGGAAGATACTTTTTGGCAGCACTGCCAGGGGCAGCAAGCTGATTTAAAAAGAAAAACAGAAGGAAATTAGCAGCACAGTAGAAGGAGAGAGCAGTTTGGCTACACAGTAGATTTCTAAAGGGGAGTTCCGCAAACTTGAGGCTGTGCACGGGCCATTCAAGCTGGGAGAATAAAGATGAAGAAATTGGCATAAAGAGCAACACCAGGGGCAGTTTTCTCTCTTCTTTCCCTTTCTCTTTTCCTCAAATCCTTCTTTAAAAGGGTAAACATTGCTATATCCATGTTCTGTTAGAAATTTATGTGGCTAAAACAACCACAAAAGTGGAATTTAGAATCGATTAATATACCTCCGGCCATTTGGTGCTCTGTTTTTGGACGTTCGATTCGGATTGCCTCCGTGCTTCTGGACACTCCTTCACTCGTTTAGAAGGTATATTGCTTGAGTTGGGATGTCAGGGACAAAGCCAGAATGCTCAATTTATAGGCGAAACCATCACCCGCCACAACCGAGCGTTTGGAACTCAAACCAGCCAAAATTGATTAATTGACTTAATGGGAGAGTTATCACTACTTAATGAACCACAAATGCTTCAGCAATTAACTGAGAAAAACGGCAAATGGTGATGAATCGATCGAGGAAGACGAAGAGGGCAACAAAACCCTACGGCTCGTAATTGGCTTCAGATAAGCTGTCCGTGGCTTGCGGCTCGATTGGCGCATCGGCTCATGGGTCGGCTCAACGGCTCATTGGGCCGGCTCATCATTTTTGGATTTGGGCTGAAGCCCACATTCTCCCACTTGGTCCATATTTAACTTGATGTGATAACTAAAATCATCAATTTTTTAAACTTTAAGAAATAAATATATGAATTATGGTGATAAGTCCTCTAATAATGAGTAATATCTTTCATGTATTACAATATATTAATTTCTCAAGTTATCCGGTAACTTTATTTTATGAACAAACCCTATGTTTATTCTTTGTCGAACTTAATGATATTCTCAAATTAATTAATGTGTACACAATTTTGAGAAATATCATAATAATAAAATAGGAATTTACAACATCATTGTCCATACAATGAAAATTATAAAATGGAACTCAATCCCATTTCAGATACAAGATCCTTGAACCGTAATGGTGGCATGCCTTTAGTCAAGGGATTAGCGATCATTAATTCAGTACTGATATACTCAATAGCAATTTTCTTTCCTTTAATGCGCTCTTTTATGGCTAAAAACTAAATGTCGATATGTTTACTTCGACTGCTACTTTTATTATTTTTAGCCAGAAAAATAGCAGCTGAATTATCACAAAATATCTTTAATGGCCTTAAAATGGAATCAACCACTCTAAGCCTAGACATGAAATTTCTCATCCATACACCATGCTTTGTAGCCTCGAAACAAGCAATGAACTCGACCTCCATAGTGGAAGTAGCAATCAAAGTTTGCTTTGCACTCCGCTAGGATATAGCTCCACCGGCAAACAAAAAAATGTAACCGGATGTTAATTTACGTGAATCAACACACCCAACGAAGTCTGAATCGGGGTATCCCAAAACTTTCAGATTGTCGGTCCGTCTATATGTATGCATGAAATCTTTGGTACCTTGAAGATACCTCATGACTTTCATGGCAGCTTTCTAGTGTTCAATTCCTGGATTACTCTAAAATTTTCCCAATATTCCAACTGCAAATGCTATGTCAGGTCTTGTACATACCTGAGCATACATCAAACTTCCAACAACGGAAGCATATGGAATGTTCTTGATCTGTTCCCGTTCCAAATCGTTTTTCGGGCATTGGCTCAAATTGAGCCTATCACCCTTCACAATGGGTGCTACACTTGGTGAATAATCTTTCATCCGAAATCTCTCTAAAACCTTATTGATATAGGTCTCTTGAGACAAACCCAGAATACAACGTGGTCTGTCTCGATGTATCTTTATGCCAATGACATAAGATGCATCACCCATATCCTTCATTTTAAAATTTTTAGAGAGAAATTATTTCACCTCATACAACAACCCTTTATCATTGGATGTAAGTAAAATATCATCCACATATAAGATAAGAAAATAAGTCTTACTCCCACTGACCTTCTGGTATATACATTGATCCAAAATATTCTCTTCAAAATCGAATGAAGAGATAATTTTATCAAATTTCAAATACCATTGACGGGATGCTTGTTTCAATCCATATATGGATTTCTTTAATTTGTATACAAATTGCTCACCATCACTAGAGGAGAATCCTTCTGATTTTTTCATGTAAACCTCTTCCTGTAGATCATCATTTAAAAATACTATTTTCACATCCATTTGTTATAATTCCATATCAAAATGAGCAACTAATGCCAAAATGATGCGAAGAGAGTCCTTTTTAGATACAGGAGAAAAAGTCTCCTTGTAATCAATTCCTTCTTTTTGAGTATAACCTTTAGCAACGAGTCTTGCCTTATATCTTTCAATATTGCCTAATGAGTCTTTCTTTATTTTAAAGACCCATTTACACCCTATGACTTTCGCCCCTTTAGGCAATTCAATAAGATCCCAGACTCTATTGCTACTCATGGAACTCATCTCTTCTTTCATAGCATTGTACCATAATTGTGATTCATTACAACTCATGGCTTGTGAAAACGTTTCAGGATCATTTTCAGCTCCCACATTGTAGTCAGACTCTTCAAGATATACAACATAATCACTAGGGATTGCTGACTTTCTCATTCTAGAAGACCTTCTTAATGTTGTATCATCATCCTCAACAGGAGTATGTTGTACAACTATTTCAGATAAATCTTGAATTTCATGGTCTACTGGAATAGAATCAGTATTTTGTGGAATGACATTGATTGGTTGTTCAACACCAGATTGATCTTGAGGGGTGTTGTGCACATCAATCAACCTATCATATGAAGTGGAGGGTTGAGAATCCAAATGATCAATTTTTGATCGTTTTCTCCCACTCATTAAGTCATTCTCAAGAAATTTTGCATTTCTTGATTCCACAATCCTAGTGGTATGTGATGGACAGAAAAATCTGTATCCCTTAGACCGTTCAGCATATCCAATGAAATGCCCACTTATGGTCCTTGGGTCCAATTTCTTTTCATGTGGGTTATAGACTCTTACTTCGGATGGGCATCCCCATACGCGCACATGTTGCAAACTCGGTTTCCAACCTTTCCATAACTCAAAAGGAGTTTTTGGAACAGCTTTTGTTGGAACCCGGTTTAATATGTACACAGCCGTTTTAAGAGCTTCACTCCACAAAGATTTTGGAAGTTCGGAGTTACTTAACATACTCCTCACCATGTCCAATAATGTTCGGTTTCTTCTTTCTGCTACACCATTTTGGTCCGGAGACCCAGGCATAGTATATTGGGCAACAATCCCATGTTCTTGAAGAAACTTTGCAAATGGACCAGGCATTTGTCCATCTTCAGTATATCTACCATAATATTCTCCACCTCTATCTGATCTCACAATTTTGATATTTTTTTCAGTTTGTTTCTCTACTTCTGCTTTAAACAATTTAAAAGCATCCAAGGCTTCATATTTATTATGAAGCAAGTAAAGATACATATATCGTGAGAAATCATCAATAAATGTGATGAAATATTTTGGACCATATGAGTCTATATCAGGACTACAAATGTCAGTATGTATGATCTCTAATATGTCCGAACTCCTCTTGGCATTTTTCTTAGTCTTGTTGGTCTGCTTTCCTTTAATGCAGTCCACACAAGTCTCAAAGTCAGTAAAATCTAGAGTACTAAGTACTCCATCATTTACCAATCTTTTGATTCTATCAATGGAGATATGTCCCAATCTCCTATGCCACAACATCGAGGAACATTCATTCATAACACATCTTTTAATTCCATTATTAACATGCACAGTATTGAAATTGGTATTGTTTTGTAAATTCAAACAATAAAGACCATCAGACAGTGTACCATTCCCAACAATATCAGACTTATAAGATAAACTGAATAATGAGTCTGAAAATGTAAAGGAATATCCAAAAGGTACAAGTCTCGAAATAGAAATCAAATTTCTAGAGAAATTTAGAATGTAAAAGGTCTTTTCAAGAGACAAAACAAAACCACTACTCAAAATTAAATTGCATGTTCCAATGGCCTCCACATGTGAACGCATCTTATTTCCGGAGAAGATGCATTGTTCACTGCCCACTGGTTTCCTTAGGTTTTGCAAGCCCTGTAAGGAATTAGAAATATGGATTGTAGAACTAGAGTCAATCCACCATGTGTTATGTGTAACATTAACCATATTAGATTCATAACATACAAAAGAGAATGGATTACCTTTCTTTTCAAGCCAATTTTGATACTTGAAACAGTCCTTCTTTACGTGTCCCTTCTTTTTACAGAAGAAGCACTTGGACTCCTTCTTGATATCAGATTGGGGAGGTACTTTACCTTTTCCCTTTGATTTGGCCTGCGTCTTGAACCTTCCTTCTTTTTGCATGAAGACGCTCTCACTTTGCTCCATCATGAGCCTTCCTTCCTCTTGCACACACATGGTCATGAGTTCATTTATTGACCATTTATCCTTATGTGTGTTATAAGAGATTTTAAAAGGCCCATATTACGGTGGAAGCGAATTTAAAATGTAGTGTACAATGAAAGGTTCAGACATTTCCACCTCTAGATTTTTCAGTTGAGCTGCAATATCCCTCATTTGCATTATGTGCTCATGCACACCCTTAATATTGGTAAGCCTAATAGATGAAAACTTCATTATTAGGGTGCCTGCAAGTGCCTTATCTGAAGTCATAAATTGTTCATCAATTACCTTTAGTAAATCTTGCACCTTAGTATGCTGGTCGACAGAACCACGAATACCAGTAGAAATTTTTATCTTTATGAACATTAAACTGAGGCGATTAGATCGCTCCCAATGTTCATAAAGAGTTACCTCATCCGGAGTGCTGGTAAGGGGAAGAGCCGGTGGTTCGTCTTTTCGGATAGCATAATCAATATCTAGCCACCCTAAGTGAAAAAGAATTCTCTCCTTCCACACTTTATAGTTATCACCTTTTAGTTTGGGAATTTCACATCTAATATTCGAAAGATTTACAGATTAAATAGCTACATAAAAATAAATACATACTTAACATCCAAAATTGAGGCTAACAAATTATAAAATTATGTTTTACCAATATAAAGCATACATC